>JACXGK010001126.1:56052-77315 GCA_016801125.1 Novumbra hubbsi | reverse complement strand
CCAGAGAACATAGAATGACACGTCAACCTCTCACTGCCCCAAACCAGAGAACATAGAATGACACGTCAACCTCTCACTCTCCCAAACCAGAGAACATAGAATGACACGTCAACCTCTCACTGCCCCAAACCAGAGAACATAGAATGACACGTCAACCTCTCACTCTCCCAAACCAGAGAACATAGAATGACACGTCAACCTCTCACTGCCCCAAACCAGAGAACATAGAATGACACGTCAACCTCTCACTCTCCCAAACCAGAGAACACGTCAACCTCTCACTGCCCCAAACCAGAAAGGTCAACCAGAGGGGAAAATAGAGTGAGCATCTGGCTGTGAGCATAGCTAAATGGGGGAAGAGTGCTGTGGTGGCATGGTGGGCAGTTAGCCACAGGATTTGGATGGAAAGCTCTTACCTCCCAAACTGTTCCCATATGCTGTAGCATTCTATTTCTATACTGTGTGTGTGTATTGTACTGTGTGTGTGTGTATTGTACTGTATGGGTCCCCACTGGTGTTTGTTTAGTACAGTAGAAAAGCTGTTAGGTTTCTTCTCCTTACAGGCAATATCACAGCGGGCCCACCGTGGCTTTTCTACCCTCAGGGCAGAACGTGAACATTGTTCTGAACTAAACGTCAGGTTAAGAATGTGTGCTGAGTCAAAATGTGGTTTTCATCAGGAACAAAAGATTCATAGTTAATATTACTATTATTTGTGAGATATTTAAGAGATATTACAATAAGTACAATCAATCATGGGATTGTCATGTTATGGAAATACTGGAATCGACTGTTTTGTCATGAGTCAGCAATTGGATGCTTAAAATACCTCACCAGACAGTAGCAAATACATGGTATAACAATAGTCGTCCTGTGTGCCGGTCAGATGACAGATAACACAACAAATGCTAATGAAATCCTGCATGAAATGGGATTCTGATATATTGTGATGGGTATCATAGAAAACACACCAGACAGGGTTAGAACTCAGTACTCAAATCGGGAACTAAGTACTCATTAGTTATGCCTTAATATTAACCTCCCCACACAATTATAGGCACAGAAATTAAACATATTAAATTAATTAGCTCAGTATATTATACATATATTATGTATAATCTATATTTACATTTATGTCAATTAGAAACAATTCAGAGGTGCTGGGCACATTGCATGTTGGCACACTCCTGTGTGTGTGTGTGTGTGTGTGTGATAACGCTGAGGCAGTATATTTCTTTCAACTGTTAGAAGCCAGTGTTGACCTTAACAGCTCTACAGTAGAATTCTGACAACAGGTAACAAATGGGAATGTTGACTCTTCCTATAACAGAGACACTGTTATGGTGACCTACGAGCTTCTGTTATAACCATCTGTCCAGTATCTTAAATCCCTCTGTTCTGTCCTTGAGCAACACAGTTAACCACAGTTGCTCCCTGGGTACCCAATGTGGCTGTTAAAATTTAAAGGCGTGTCTTATATTTCTGTTGGACCTTGTGCACAACTGACAACTAAAATAATTTAACCCCTTCCTTCCAGCTTCTTTCATCAAAACACAGGAAGATTGGGAATGAGCAAGCACAATAAATAGAAGAGTGCCCATAAACGGACTGATCACAGACTCAGAGGTTGCCAAGAATTTCAGAGAGAGATGTAGTTTATCGCCCAGACAGACGCCTAAGAGATCAGAGCCACAACATGTTGGGAGGGTGGCACCGGTCAAACTTGGGGGAACAAACTCTTTACACCTTGCACCCCAAGTATATTCAACCCCAAGCTTAAGGTATTTGAATCATTTCAGAGACTATTTGAACCTAGCAGGCTGTTCTTCATTTGAATCTTCAATAAGAGTGGAGAACCAAAACAGGAACATGAAAACATCTATCATAGATCCACACACACACTTTCTCTAGCGCTCAGAACCGAGAAGTGATGTGACACTCGTAACTCTGGCTTTTTTATTTCTTCAAGAAATTTTTTCTGTTTCAGAAGCCAAATCCCGGGGTTAAACCTGTGATCTGGGGTGACTTATGGAGCCCCATTCCACCACCCAGAACGCAGTCGTGTAGTAATCATGTCTTCAAATCACACTTGTTTCTTGGTTTGTGGACAGAGCTCAATCAAACAGATAATGCACACACATTTTCTAAATGGGATTTTAGCGATACCTTGGCAATACACACACGTGTGTGTCCCACTAGTACATAGTACCTGAAGGCATTATCCCACTCACCATCACATCAGTACAATGGGACTGAAGAGAAGCTCAGAGCCCCATCCGTCACGTTTCACTGCATATTTCATATTGCACACTAAGTATATTTCACTAAATATTTCAGTAACCCTCTTCTGGAAGCCCAGCAACAGGCTGGAAGGTGGAGGGACAGAGGCCGTGCTGAATAGGGAGTGGTTTAGGAGGAAAATTCTTCTGAATAATTTCTTAAAAAGGTACAAAAGCATGCCCAAATACAGCAGGTTTGAATTGGGAGAGTGGATCCGGTATTATGTACTTGGGATGCACAACTAAGAACATTATTGGCAGACAACTATAGCCAATATTAATATAACAATGGGATACCAATATGTATTTTTGTACCCGTTTACCCTGGCATGCATTAAGTAGAAAAGTTACTTCTGATGATTGCTTCTAACTTCAGCTAATGCCAAATCAGTCCTACAAAAAAAGTATATACATTTGAATAACAAAAGAATTCTGCAAAAAAATTAAATGATAATAAATAAACATTATATTTCATTGTTCAAATAAGGTAGTAGACAAAACTGCAACAGATCATAGCAAATTAACAATAATGTTTTTTTAAATAAAATGACTGGAGCATATTGAATGCCTATTCAGATAAAAGCACCACAGAGCTGAAATAAATCTGTCACATTAAAAGCCATTATTACATTTTTGCCTATAAATGACCAATACTGATTGCTGGCTGATATATCAGTGCATCTCTAATGTACACAAATTATTTTGATTCTCAGCATAGAGTACAGAACTCTATCATAGTCAGGCTCTATCTAGGAACCCATGTCTTGCTGAGGTGGATTGCACAAAACTAATAAACACACACACACACGTGCACACTCTCACAGACACTACAATGTTAGGCTCTGTGATTACCGCTGAGCTTTGGAGTTTGTTTACATGCTGGGCTGTCTGCCAAAATGAACCAAAAACAGCTTGACAACTAATTGCTGTGTGTTAAACTCACAACAAATAAAACGCTAATCGACTCCTCAGCCATTCCATTCCAAATGTTTAATAAACTGTTGCTTCAGCCTTGTATAACCTGAGATCCTACTCAAACTGTATTCCAAAGGAAAAACATGACAGTGATTTAATTGGAGTAAAATATATTTCTATAGAACAAGAGTATTTCCTACAGTAGGTCACCAAGAAGTAGGAACTACGGGTCCCTACGCTTCTATATTGCACCAAGCAGACCACCACAGATTAAATTCAAGATCTTAACTGCACCACTAGATAAGGAGACAGTGTCAGCAGGGATTTATTGGTCTACTTGCATTGTATAGACACGTTTAGGCAGCTTGGACAGCGAGGTGATTGTCAGGTTAGTGAACATTCCTTGTCAAGTGTTGATCCATGTGTCTTTTCTCTTTCATTTTGACAATCACAATAAGTACACTTTAATTCATCAAAGCCATTATAAGTCAGTGCCAGAGAAATACAAGTTAAGTACATGTTTTGGGTGGGGGAGGGGGTGGAGGGGATACACAGGTGACTTCCTGGTTGAAACAACGGTGTCCATAAAAGGTTTGTGGTGATCATCAACTTTCCTGAATCCATTGGTATTCATGGTTAAACCAGCATTGTGATAAAAAGCAGAATTAGCTTAGTTCACACACACATGTTCCAGCCACGGGCAGCCTGGTAACTAGCCCACTGACCCCCCTCTTTAATGAAGAGTAGGCCGGACTGCAGCCTATAATAATAAATATTGTAGTCTGTTGAAGACACCCTAGCTTCTGGTCTACTGGCTCTGCCATCTTGTTTAGCCACCACACCATGTGGGGTCTGTACAGTCTATGTTAATGCCAAACGGGTCTGTGCAGTCTATGTTAATGCCAAACGACTATAACTTAGTGTGGAAGAGAAGAAGGTACGTTTTGTGCTATAGTAAATGGTGGCACTACACTATTTTGACCCGTCAAGCAATCAAACCAAAGTGGTTGAGGGTGTTTCACAAACACTGGACTAGTTACAGGGTAGCCATATGTATTTTTAAAACAGGCCAATCATGTCAGAAGACATCTTCCAAATGCTCCATTTTCAATATGGCAGAATCTTGTTTGTGAAAGGCAGACAGACGTATACGCACACACGCATTAATAAGCAAAACATGTCCTCTTTACTTTTTCAATCCTCCATCGGCTCTCGCGCTGAAGCTGTCGAATGTATGGGATTTGCAGAAAACTTACAAGTCTGGAACACAAAGGCAAGCTATTACTGGCGCTTGGCGATATTAGGTGGTTAGGTTAGATTACTACTGAGAACCAGCTGTAGATGTGGGACAGAACAGAGGACTACAAAGTCAGGGTTTACGGAGGCCTCAAAGGCCGCATATGGCTTCCCTGAACAGCATTCCGTGAGAATGTAGAGAAATGCTGAGTCTCTGGGCACACCCAGGACACACCATGACAGGCTGACACTACTTCCAGTACCGTTGCTCCAATCCAACCTGCTAAATTTGGAGACAACTTAATGACCCCCTTTCCACAGGCCGTACAGAATCAAAGAACAGCACTGCCCTTGCAGTCATAAGAGGTTCTTTCACTGTGCTCTCAGTATGACACATTTAAACTATTCCAACCACAGCCTCGTTACCTTGAGATTTCTCCTAGATTCTTACGCTTAGCAATTATGTGAAAATTACCTCAGAGGGTTAAGAGGAACTTTTTGTCAGTAAACGTTTTATCTCACACACATGCCAAATAAACCACCCGTTGCCAATTGAACTCTAAAAGAATCCCGGCATTTAGAGACAACAGAAACAGCACGAGATAAGACCACGATTTCCTTCAGCATCTAACGGGGCACAGAGACCTTACCTGTGTATACCTTCCAATTAAATTATTAATAGCCAAACGATAACTGTGCTTTGTATATTAGGGGTTTTATTATTAGCATTTCAGCCATTTTGTGGACAAAATATCTACTAGACATTTACTAGATGTTTCAGATACTGTCTGGAACCATTCCTCGTTTATTCTTTTCTTTAAAATGAGCACTTTTAAGGTGACCACTATACCAAAGCAGAAAAAAACAGAATTATATTTCAAAGGGCATTGGTGAAAGATGTTACTTAAAATGGGGTAATTCACAAACAGTTTGTTGGTGTATTCATGCTCAGTAGATTCAGTGATCTCCTGATGATTATCATCTTCAGTTCATCAGTGTCTTGGTCCGGTTGTTGTTGTTAGTGCTGCCGGTCCCAGAGACTCATATCTAGCCATCCCCATGGGGTCTCCGTTTGGCCCCGCTGTCACATATGAAAACTACATGTTTGCTAGTATATTGTTATACCACAGGCAAGGCAATATAGGATTGCAACTAAATGATCATTGTCCCGAAAAGAAAACAGTGTTGATGTAGTTAGTTACTGAAGCGTAAATACAATGTTGCTCTTATTCCCCTTGAGGGCTGAACTTATTTAACCTAATCTTCCCTTTTTAATGTTACCAATCCCCTAAACCCAATGTCTTGGTGTCCGTTTCATAATAATGTTCTTGCTTTTGCAGTAACTCCCAGAAAGCACAGCCCCCAGCTGCTTTCATCCCACTTTACACACTCAGAAAAGAATGCTAACAACCACGGTTAAGCTTGCAGAAGCCTGGCCGCCACAAGATGTTCTTTTACAGTGGATTGAGACCCATGCCCCACCGGGTACGTTCCGTATTGAATCCCTCCCAACGACATCACATTCAGCCGTTGATTGAGGCGTGGGTTTTATGTGGGTGCAGTTGGTTCGGCACTGAGAGCTGATGACACCGCCCCCCCCCGCTGACAATCACTGGCCGGAAAGTGCAACTGTGTAGGAGGCCGGGTGCTGTGAAGGTTTCGCTCGGCGCTACCTCGTATAACCACAGCGGCAGCTCCGGGCACCACAGATATGATTACAGCTGGGCGTGGCGTGTGCCTGGCTGGGCCTCCGTCAGTCCGAACACCTTCAACTCAGAGGGGGCCCATGGTAAACAATAGCCAGCTTCCAAAGCTGTCGGAGGATGATAATTCAGGAAGATATCCGGGAGGATTGGAACTGTCTGTGTAGTTACAGCAGACACTCGGACAGTAACGGGCGGATACTTTCAAGAGACACAAAAGGGATTGGCCTGCGTTGGCACAGACAAGTGTTTGCATGTGTCTGTAAAACTGCAGTGAAAGTCTTCTGGTTTATTGAAAACTTAACCACTATAGAGCAACCTCAGTGGAAGCGTGTGGGACCGCTTCATCGACCCAACTGTGTTTTACGTAGCGTGAGCGAGAAACAAATCGCCTTGCAGCACGGCGTTCCGGCCTGGTTCCGGCATGGCTTTTTGCCCAGTTACACGGTTATCAAACCAGACGAAGGTCGGTGGGAGGAGACTCAAGGCCCTGCAGAAGAGGAGCTGCTTTCTAGCCCTAATGAAGACATGGCTGCTACAATGGACTTCATGCTTGTCCTAACTGCCTGTCCTATAACCCCTGAGGAAGGTCCGGTATGCCAGGCTCATTTGTCTTAGAGGTCTCTGAGGTCTCGTTGGCCTCTCCTAGCCTTTTCCCTTCATAGAACACATCCCATACTGGGCTGGGCAGACAAGAAAGATCTGAAGACCCTCAACCATTCATTGATCATATTTTGTGCCCCATCGAAGTATACCAACACAACAACTGAGTTCTGCCCCAATAGCATGTCAGAGCACAAAGTTGATGCAGCCAGTTCTAAGTTCTACTATGGTACTACAAAATAATAAAATACTTCCAGACTCGGTTCGATTAAAAGGCAGGGAAGATTTATAAAGCGTTTAGCTAGATCAGAGAAACTCTTTCTTAAGACCATGCCAATTTCTTTCCTCTTCAATGAAACCCAATGCCTTCAAGCAGTTTATTGGTTTTGAAACGACTCAGGTTCAATCAAAAGCAGATTCCCTTCAACACAACAAAAAGTAAACAAGCTGCTATGATCAAAATCCAAATTGTGCACAATGCTGTTTACAAGGTATCTTACATAACACAAGTGTGTCGGGCACAGAGTCATCAGAACAATCCAGTAATAATCTATGGGTTTACGGAACCAAACGTCTATTACACAACCAGGTAAAAGCGCCAGTAAAGAGTGAGGGAGGACTGTTATTGAGATTCCTTAGGAACTGACGAAGCCATCCATGCAGATACAGTAGTATGGCGTGTGTGTGATATACCAGGCGTACTGGACTGTTATGTTTTAATTACAACCCCCTCCCTTCCAGTTGTCATTCTATCCTGAGAGCCTGCTTGTGGTTCAACCGACAAACAAATGGTCCATTCGTATTTGTCTGCTGACTAAACGAAACAACGCTCCATAGACCAACACATTGTATTTCAGTATACAAAGAGTTGAGCCGGGTCTCTGTTACAAAGCTCTCTCTGTGGTTCGGTGAAGCATCCGTTAGCTTGGGGAGAAGCCAGGGGCCCTGGGCAAACATCCAGCAGGTCTTGACCCAAAATGCATAGAGGCTTCTTGGACTGGACCCGATGTCCTGGGAATCCAATAGGCCTACATGTTTAGACTGTAACCAATCTCTCAGCTAGCAACCCAGCCTGCCTCCAGTCCAGGGTGACAGACATCTATGACATAGGACTTGAGGAAGACTCTGGATACATTTGACATATGTGGATGACATCAGCACATGCATCATTAATCAAGTATATGCTTTGCATGTAGAGGAAAAAAGAAAGAAGAGGGGCTGAAGTTGGCAGTTGCAGATGAGCACTTTGGTTCAGAATAACAGAATAAGACCTGCACACTAAACCAGAGATGAGCACTGTAACTGTCCTAAGAGGGTTATAAGATTCAAAAATACTTCCAATAGCTCTGCAGCTCTGGATCCAATTACAAGCCAACTTGAAGGTGGATGTGGCACCTGGCAAAGACAAAATATGTAATAATAACTATGACTAATAATAACTATTTAATTGGCTGCGTTCGCTCTGAGCACGGCCTCAATCCCAAGCAACTGTTTTAGTCGAGCAATGCTAAACCCCAAAAAATGCTCCCCGGGAAAACTTGAACGGGGCTCTTGTCTGACAGTTTCACAGACCGCGATTGCTCACTAACATCCTGGTGGCTCAGGTAATTCATCATAGTGGGAGCAGAGTTCAAATGAAATAGTGCACTCAAGATATTATTGATGTGTCAAGTGCAACCGAAGCAGATAGTGTTCATTCTACATTATTTTTGATTCTTCTCTAAATAAATGGAGAGGAAAAGTAAAGGAGAAAAGGGTGGTTTGATATAAATAAGACAATGAATGAGACAGGAGAAAGAGATGGAGGGCGCTGTGATGGTGGGAATGAGATGGGAGAAAGAGATGGGAGGGTGCTGTGATGGTGGGAATGAGACGGGAGAAAGAGATGGAGGGCGCTGTGATGGTGGGAATGAGACGGGAGAAAGAGATGGAGGGTGCTGTGATGGTGGGAATGAGACGGGAGAAAGAGATGGAGGGCGCTGTGATGGTGGGAATGAGACGGGAGAAAGAGATGGAGGGCGCTGTGATGGTGGGAATGAGACGGGAGAAAGAGATTGAGGGCGCTGTGATGGCGGGAATGAGACGACACGTGACCACCCACCAGACCACACGCTTCCACGTACCGGAACAGAGGACGCCCTTGTGTCGGGCACAGGAGAAGTCGTCGCACTCGCAGAAGGCGCCGTAGATCTTCCCGAACTCGGACTCGTAACAGAGGCACTGGTTGCAGCTGCACTCGCCCCTCCCGCTGCAGATCTGCCTCCCGTCCGCCTCCCTGCAGGCGCCTTGGTACGCCGACCCGGCCTCGCCCTCGTGGCACTCGCAGCTGGCCCCCAGGTGGCCGGCGTCACAGCGACACGTGCCACAGGCGTACTGGCCCCTGGAGCTGCAGCGGCTGCTGTTGGCCTGGGTGCGGTAGGAGCAGCCGCAGTCGCAGCGGTAGTCCACGGACACCTCCAGGCGATCCTTGAAGCCCACCGGCTTGATGGTGAAGCCCTGCCGGGTGCCCGTCGGGGGGCAGCCTCTGGCTTCCACGCTCACGTTGAAGGACACCTGCAGGAGAGCGGATTGGCCGGGTCAGCGGATACGCCGGACTAGAGAGGTGTTCCTGCTGTTGGAGGCGAGCTGAGGAGCGAGGATTTACAGGAACCAATGTGGTAGCGACCACCGGACGTCCCCCGCTGTAACCGGATGTGCAACAGGTCATAGTGTGCTGTGTCTTACCTTCAGGGTGTATCTAAATGAGGACTTCTCTCTCACATAGAGAAAGACAGAAATAAAAAGGTTCAGAGGGTGGAAAACGAAAACAGGGGGAATTAAAAAGGGTTTGAGAGAGAGAGATAGAGACCTACACAGACAGACATCAGACAAGTGTTACTTTTGCTTTGAGTCAGAAAGTTGATTAATCACTTCCGAGAGAAGCAGATGACAGAGTCAGCACAGGACCTCCACCCATTTGATTGCTCTGAGGAAGGAAGTTTAAAGAAGATAGAAACCCCACCTACTCTTTAATTTAGCCTGTCTCAACATGAACTATCACTGTGGACTGCTAGTGATTTTCTCCTTAGTTTAACAGCCACAGCAACACCAGTCAATGTGAGTGTGTGTATTTGTTTATGTATTGCCGAAAAGCGCAGCACACTACACTGCAACTGCCAGAATATACCCAGTAAAACTGATATTGCCATCAATCTCTCAAACCCCATTTAACACATTTTCTACGTTTCGTATCACCAGTGTTCATTAAAACCTTGGAGTCTATTCTTACACGCTAGAGGCAAGACAACTGTAGAAACAGAGATGGTGGTGGTCCAGCGGTCTGCTACCTCTGGCCCATTGCCATTATTATTCAGATCCCAGAGGAAGCTGGGAAGCTCTGCCACCTCTCCCGACACAGAGGCAGAGTTCATGTTGTCATCAGCTCCACATTGAAGTCGACAAACCTGAAGCTTCCGCAAAGAGAAGGCCAGAGCCTGTCACTTTCCTGGCCCATCTTCCTCCCCAATAACCAGGAGAACTGGTAGAAGTTATTAGACGCTACTGGAGCCTGCAGCCGTGGCTCAGTTCAAGGGTTTACTTTTCATTGGAAAGGGTGCACCGACAGGCTTAGTGTTGAAGAGGTCAGAGTGCATGCTGGGAGAGCCTCTATGTCCTGTAGGTCCGAAACAGCATGTCACAGGACAGACAAACACAAATCCGCGGTCTGACAATAAACAATGTCTGTGGGAGTTGCTGTGCGCAGGAGTTGAAATATTAACGGAACGTTTCATCCTGGGCAGTCAGCCACTGTGACTGCACCCTAATCCATGGGAGAAATGTCAGCCCAGTAAAATACCTTAAGGGTACATGACAAAGAAACCCCAAGACACTGACCAGAGTTTCATTAAATAGTACCCGCAAAACACCAGTCTCAAAATCAACAGTGAAGGGGTGACTCCGGGATGCTGGTCTGCTAGGCAGAGTTGGAAATAAAAAGCTTTAGACTGGCCTCTAAAAAAATGATTCAGATGGGCAAAGAACAAAGAAACTAGACAGGAAGGATTCTGCCTAGAAGGCCAGTATCCCAGAGTTGCCTCTTCATTGTTGACATTGAGACTGGTGTTTTGTGGGTACTATTTAATAAAGCTACCGGTTGAGTACCTGTTTCTCAAACAATGTTATTTTAATGGACCGAAATTGGGCTTTTCAAAAACAATTATATTTCCAAGTGACCCCAAACCTTTAAACGGTAGTTCATATGGATATCTCTCTTTCGTATGGTCAATGGCCAGCCAAGCCTCTACCTCGTCTACTACGAGATGCTCTTCCTAACGAGGTAATGAGATAATGGGGATATGGGAATCACGAGGAACCCAGCTACTCGAACATGGTGGCCAATTAAGGAAGTAGCAGATCCAAACCATAGGACATGAATGCTGTCATTGGGAAAGAGAAGAGGATCAGAAGAAACCGAAGTCCATTCACCTCAGTTTGCCTCAATCGGTGCCGAAATGCAAAGATGTTCATGCGGAAAACATCCGTTTTTTCCCTAAAGGTTGAAAATGAGTAAGAGGTTGGAGCAAGCGATTAGATGGGTAGTGACTGGGTGTGTGTAAGAGGTGATGATGCGTTCATATTTTCTAGATATTAAGTTGTTAACAGGTTGTTAGTCCACAACATTTGATTTATCTGTGGTACTATTTGTACTTCAAAGTTTGTGACCACCGCTTTTAGACAAATTGGATGATTTTTTAAAAATTGGTCCGTAATCCTGGAATTATTGTGTTTTACAAAATGTACTCATCAAAAATTAAGTGGGCACATCCTAAAATACATAATTTTTACAGGGCATCTGCAAATTACCCTCGCTCTCTACAATTGGCGTCACTTGAGAATGTCTCCCCCCAAACAAACCCATGGCCGATGGCAGCAGGCAAAAAAAGACCAGAATATTGTGAGGAATCGCAACATTTATTTTTCTTTAAGCTTTTGCAAGCTTGTTGACCAAAAGGGAAATTGTGTTTTTATATGAACAGTTTAATTGTGTAATTTAGGCAATCACAACTGCATCCAGTCTAAATAGGTATACCTCAAACAAAAATTGGCTAGGGTGAATTTTTAGAGCCCGTTTACTTTGTGAATTTCCAGCCAAAGAATTTCTTCGATTTACATGATCCTAATTAAGCTACCCTTTTAGATGATCACTGTTACCATGGAGAAAGGAAGACTAATAGCATTCTTACGACAACACATTTCTCTGTTCATCATCTCATCATCCAAGCACAGTAACAGAAAGTAAGCATTTGATTAAAAAGCCTATAGGCTTCACTGTGGCATTCAAAAACAGCCCGAGACAGAAGCGAAAATACAGGGAGTGTGTTGTTTTAGGCTTAACAGCCCAATCTGTATGCATGAGATATATTTAGTGTTGAGAAAGAGCTAGAGGTGCAGTGAAAAGGATCTTGGCTTGTTTTTCTACTCTTTGCTCTTTGTTCTTTCATTGTCTCTGGTTACACCAAACCTTTTTGTTAAGGACTTTTTGATAATTGACATGCAGCATAAGGCCTCTCAGGAAGCCTGCAGCCAGATCCCCAATGGCTGCATCCCAAATGGCCCCCTGCTCGCCTATATAGTCCACTACTTTGGAATAGGGCCCTTTATTTCTAATGGAGTGCTATTTGGGATACAAATTCTGTGACTGACACCTGGGTTGTTTTCCCAATTTGCCTTCCTGTCAATCCCTTAAATTGTCTGTCCTGGAACTGCCTTTACAACTGTACCAGAGAAGGGCTAAGGGGACTGATGCATCTCGTGAAGTAGAAAGAATTCAATGAATTGAGGAGAGATTCACGTTTAGAAAGAGCACTGGAGCTTTCGCCCCCTTCAGATTCCTGTTTAGAAAGAGCCCGATTGGCACTCGGATGCCTGAGCTTCAAACCCGGCATTCTGCAGACTAAAGACAGAGCTAGATCCTTTATTCTGGTGAGATGGGTTTCCCCATTCAGAAGCTCATAGTGGCCCACAACACCACACCACATGTCAGTTAACAGAAAGAAGCAACCAGCGGGGGAGACACTGGGGCATTGGGAAGATGATTTCCACAGCGTCAGGTCTCTGTCTGGTGGTGTGTACATATGAACCCCGCCCTAAGACTTCAATAGATGCGAGACCAATGTAAAGGGCTTGAGGATATGAACCATGTAGGATTCAAAGCGATTACAAAGTGCAGTGAGCCCAGGTCACCTGAACATTCTGAAGAGTTTTGTTCAAAGAAAACAAAGGAGAAAAGACCAAAAGAAAGACAAAGAGAAAAATGAATCCGAACTAAATGGCAAGAACACAATGATCCCCGTCTTGACAATGGACAGCAGGGCCGGCCCTAGGCACTAAGCAACATAGCAGCCGCTTAGGGCCCCCGACTGTCAAGAGGCCCCAGGCTGCTAGTAATCACCGGGCCACTAGGGAAAGGGGGCCTCCAAATGGATAGGGCCAGCACTGATGGACAGTATCTGCCGAGACATTATTTTGTAAGTGTGTTGGACCAGAAGTTATGAAGTTCCAGAGATCGATTTTACTCTGAAGCATTTTTGGCACCTGTTTGGTTTTTGGGGACTATGTCACAAATGCTTTCAGCTAGCAGTCTACTCATATTGACTGTAGTAAGAAGAAACAAGGAAAGGCCTGGTAGAGTTTAACACAATAATATCACCCTGTTTAATTAAAAAAGCCACAGACCGGCTCTGGACAACTACAGTTTGATTGACCAAGACTAGAACTATCATCATAGGAGGATAGAATGTGCCAGCACTTCCAAAAAACAACTTGCTTAGCAGAGAACAGCCACTAGGTCAAATGAATACTGGAAATATCCCATGAAGCAGGCTGTAATTATATCCTGTTACAATTGGCTACATTATTCACCCCATGACTATACCAATACAACTAGGTTATTTCCTGTAGACTTCCTGTAAATTATGCCAAGATAGCAAAGCAGTGAGGATGAGATAAGGATACTTCTGAAATATTCTCCTAAAACCAAAAAGGTCTGTCCCCTTATTACAATTCTGAGAGACTGGAATGACTATGGAACAGCAGAACATACAGACCGGTAATCGTTTTAAACCAGCACAAAAACACAGCAAAGACAAAGAGAGACTCACCGTATCTCCGATCTTGAGGTCGGCACACTTCCTGAGGCCTGGTAGAGGCTGTCCGTCCTGACAAGTGGCAGTGAAGGATAGGCTGAGGTCCTCCGGTTGATCCCAAACCGTCAGCTCCACTTTAGACCGGATGTTCTGGAGGGAGGACACGTGGGGTGTAAATGACACGAAGTAGTAAATGTGTGATTAACTTACAAAACACATGACAGACTGTCTGCTGGTCAACTACGCAATGAAAACTTGAGTCTGACTTGTTATTATAGTTTGACTATTAAAGGATTCTTCTGTATATATTTGAGTGGGTACAGATGCTCCCTGTAGGACTCCATTCTGCTTCAATAATAAATGTTTCCAGTAACCCTGAGACAGAACCTACCACTCAGCATCTTCAGAATAAAACTAAGAAAATCCTGTTTTCCAATCTGTTAGCAGTCAGGGTAGAAACGGAATCGGACAAGAAATACAATGTAGTGGTTAAGCAAGATGTATAGCTGTCAATTATGTCGTTTCTGGAGCCCACAGCAAACGCACGTTGGTTCAGTAGAAGTCAATAGATTTGTGGCATGGAGGCTGCAGCCTGGCTTTGTTTGTGACGTGCCAGTCATGTCTCTGCTTCATGCAGCAGTGTGCTTTTTCCCCAGTGCCTCAGAGATACACATCTAAACAACTGTTCAAAGGGAGTAATCACAACCATGGCCGAGTGACAGATGACGGCATGATTGATTTCCGCCCTGTCAACACGGTAAACTGAGAGTAACCATTTTCCTTCTCGGATAGCAACGTGTTAAACAGCTAAACTGCTTACGCGTTCAAATTCCTCAACCATCGACAAAGATAGTACGCTGATACAAACCAAATGTGATGCCGTCTTGTAGCGTCAACAGAAATGATCACAGAATTAGCGCCAGACATAATTATCAGTTCCAGACTCAACTCTCGTGTCCTTGTCCTTCAGTGTGCAAAAACATTTGTTGTTTCTCAACCACAGAAAGAGAAAATGCTTGACCGACAAAAAACACGCAGCTTGACTGACAAATGTTTTGGGGAAGTTTGACCAAAACAGGCCAATACTTAAAATCAGTATTGAGTACAGATGGCGGATTCATTTATTTCATTACTTAAATGTTACTTAAATGTTAACACACAGTGGAAGAGTTACTTCTCTGATCTAGTGGCGGGTTTTGGTCGACTGACTGGAGAACCATCCAAAAGATGATGATGATCGATGCTTTGAGAATGGATTATGAGAGTGTCTGCTCTGACGGTTATAATCACTAACTTCACATTATAATTAAAGATCATGTGAGGCCATGACTTAACTCTGGTAGAAGAAAAGATTATAGACTTATAGAAAATCTGATATCAACCCTGCCGCAACAGTATTTCTTTCTTCACTGACAGTTTGCTTTCCTCACACTGTGTTCAAACTGGTGGTCCTCAGCCTTCCAACATACGTGACCGTACTCTTAACCGTTTGAGCTGCAAAAGGTATCAATTGGATAGCCCCATTGGCAACATTTAAACCATTCACGGAGTGAGCTTATGTTCTTAACGGATTTACATGACCCATAAACTGAAAACTGGTGGTGATTCTACATCTCTGGGCTTTCCCATAAACGTGTTGTTTCTAGATTCATATAACCAAGGGAAAATTACATTACGGTTTAAAAATAAAAAAGCCTTTCTAAGCCTTTCCACAACTCTCCCCTCAAATGATTGAAATGGGAATGTATGCGGTGGGGACTAGGTGTCTCAAATAGGATGTGCCATGAACCAGCTTCCTGTAGTGACCAAGAGGTTGCAGACACATAGCAGTCCTGTGTGCCAGAAGTAGAAGCCCGACGACACAGAGGACACAGGTGAGTGTTTCCTTGTACAATGCTAAAGCATGACATGTAAAAACACCATCTTAACCGTTACAGACCAGGTTTATTAGGGTACAATGCTTTGGCAATAAACCGAAACATCAAGGCCATCAAATACTCGTCTGCTTCCACCTCTTTCAAAACATTTTCAATCAACTGTCGACCAATATCCATTTCAGGAGAGGACTGCAAAGCAGGGCTGGACACTTATAACAGCTTCCTGCATTTCAACACAGCTTCCTGCATTTGGAATTAATAATAATAAAGCCAAGAGAAAATTGGGATGTTGACTAAAATGTAAATAAACTATCTGCGGTATCATCATTTCTTATAACTTTACTGTTGATATTCAGCTGTGAGCCTCCAACCAAATGTTTATATTTTAAAAGCTAATTTCCGGGTACTGAACACATTCTGGGGTGGGTGCTGCATCCCTGTTTCCCCCCCCCCACACACACACACACACACACACACAATCTGTTCTGCTCCAAATGGGAGAATGCTCCTTTACTTACATTGTAGGCGTTAACAATGAGTTGGATGATGTTCTTGGAGTCTACATCAAGGATCTCCACTGTGGTTCCAGGGATCAATGCCGTAAAATTCTTTATAAACATCAGATAGGAAAACATTTGAAATACTTGCAATAATTAACACAAGGCCACAGCAAAGCAGTGAAACAATGAATGAAGATACCTTGTAAATTACATAAAGCCTTTTTGTCACAGCAAAGATTAGATAAATGTTGTTTTCCGCCAACTTCTCCCCCAACAACGCCAAGGAGGGATAGTCCTGTAGAGAAAGAAAACACATGGGAGACCATTACAGGGTTTTCGTCAAGTCCTCACTAGACTAGATTCCAGGAAGTTATTCCTCCTCTGATTCCTGTGGTCTGTTTACATTAATCCCTTGACATTTTCATTTGAAAGGAGGACAAATGAGTCTGAACTAGTTTAGACCCATGCATTTAGAACCCTATAATAGAGCTCAGCTGAGCACTGATAGTAGATAGAGCATTGGGTGAGTAATTTAACAATTCAAAATTGTGGTCCATGATGGTCCATTGGTATAAGCAAATACCACCACTCAAATGTAAACGGGCCGGTATGGGTTGGAATATGACCCACTGCTCATTCAGCAAAAAACTCCTATCTTTTATCACTTTCCTGTCCAATGAATGGCCTTCCCACCAAAGAAATAAGCAAGGAACTTCATCCAAATTGCTCCGGTAAGCCCTGTTTGTTTTTTAATGCAACTTCAAAACCTTTGTGGTGAAGCTGTCCAATGTATTTATCTGACCCTAAGGGAACAAAACATCATGCCCTTGAATAGTTGAATCAGGCATTCAGGGTTCCAACGAAACTAAGTAAAAGAGGAGAGGTTTCTTGTACGTAAAATGTTTACTAAAATCAATGCATGTCTAAGCAAATAATTTGTATTAAAGGAGCAATACTCTCAGAATCTTCTTTATTTTTCACTTCAGTTTGTAGAGCAATTCTATAAATAAACACTTTAAATGTACTTAATAGCATCAGCAGTTCAACAAACAGAGCTCTGTCCTACAAAGCATATTCGGTCCATCACCTCGAGAAAGGTCTGAATACTTTCTGAAAGCTCGGTATACATACATTCTTCAGGTTACTTCAGGTGAAGGGGTGTGCAAACTGGTACGGTTGATTTAATCAAATATAAATGCATTACTTTCTGATGAATGTGGAGTCATAGTTGTGTTATTTTGATTGTAACCTGGGTCCTGATTCTATTCTACTAAATTACAACTTTCATTGGAATGGATTGTGTATTAACCAGGGATCACACAGGGATGATTTAGCCTCCTCAGACAAAATCCAAATAATTTTACAGAACATAAGTCTGTTTTTAATACTTTTTATGTTTTAGCTCAAGACTGCCACACCTCCCCAGACGGCTGTCTCAGTAATCTTCCAAAGGTAATTACAGCTTTACTATTCAGCATCCTAAGGCCATCAGGAGATAAGCTGTAGCAATAGGACATTAAGTGGGTTCCCAATAAAGTCAATTGCAGCTTTACTTGAACCAGAGCCAGACAGACTGAGGGAACCGACCAAACCCAGCTGATGTTGAATTCCACCTTATCTGAAACGGCCTTGTTCTGGTCATCATAAAAAATCAGACCAGTGTTTAGAAAAGCTGTCTCAAAGGTTATCATGAGCCTTTGATGGTAACCTCAAAAGCAAATCATCTGGACCAAGGGCCTATTCACATAAACCACAGTTGTGGGACTTCTGGATTTATATAAAATGTAATTAGATACATGGTTCAATTCACAACTCAATGGGAGAGAATCTGTAGATGCAACAGATGCATGCAGCACCTTGCCACTGTCACAATATGTCTCTGTAATTTCCAAATATGTCTCTGTAATCTCCAAATTGTTCTCTGTAATCTCTTTTGTCTCATTGATAAGGAAGTTACATAATACCATTTTACATCAAAGATGTTTTGTTGACCTAAGGGCATTTCTAAAGTCTAACAGTCATATAAACAAACCATTACATGAATGATGTTTATTTTATTTCTGCATTGCTAGCTATTGTAGCAGAGCCAGTCAAACTTCCTAGGACGTTAAAGGGAAAAGGGATGCTACTAACAAACAAGTTGTTGTTTATAGCACTTCAATAAATATGACTTGAGTCAACCAGTAACATTTGTCAAGAAGTTAGATCAAATCTTATGAAAAATCTTGTTACTCTCAATGAAAATACAGCAGTGTGGATAGGCACAAAGGTTTGAGATTGCCGAATAGGGAGTTAGTTTTAATATACTGTATATTAGCCTTGCAGCACAATTGTAATAGGAATGTTAGAATAATGTAATAGTTAAACAATAACGAAGACTTGTCTTACCATCGTGGTAGAGCCGCTGTACTCATTATTTTCATTCATATGGCACTCTCCATCGTGTGGCTGGACCAGGCCTCCCAGCTTGCCGTCCAAGGCCAGGTGAGGGACATCATCTGTGGCAAACACCAGCAGGTGGAAAGCCTCCTTCCTCCAACCTATTCTCTCCTGCACAAGGGAAGACAATTGTTCAATTAACTAACTGTGTCATACCTAACGGGAGGCTACATTTTATGAGAATCTTGCTGTAGTTTAGGCATTTCTGTACGCATTTCTTTTCATTTTAATCTAAGAGAAAAAGCAGTTTGAGTCACATTCTTCTTTTTAAAGGGAGATCTAATTTTGTACGAAGACACTTTAGCACTAATGTTTAAGAGGTGTAGAGAAACTGTTTTTTCCGATGAGAATGCTGTGAGAAATGACCGGTGCGACAGTTGTCTTAATCAGTTTGTCTCCCAACCAATCATATCCCACAACGCCTTTACCTATGTGGGCCCAGGAGAAAAGCATGAAAGACTAGAACATGCTGGAATGCTGGCATTGAAACACGCAATACAAACAATGTAAACATTTGTAACTGACGGTTACTGACAAATGAATACAGGATCTCGGTACAATGACAACAGTTCCCAAACCTGTAAAACAATGTCACTTCATTAAACCAGAAAATTCAATCCTGTATCTTTGTGTCTTGACAACCTCTAATCCACAGCCATAAACACAGGGAGTAACACAGAAGAGATAGGCCAGCTGGAGAGCGTAGCAGCAGATTAAGTATAGGTGTCAACACCGTGCTGAGTAATGACACTAAACAAACTGGACCAGTGCGTGGGCATTCAAAGGCAACCATTTGCGATGCTTCGCCTAGAAACATAATGTGCTTCAACACATAATGGAAAGATTGTTGAAAAACATGTTTGCATTATAGATATTCTGGTCAGGTTTGGCTATGCCATGACTCAAATCGGCATTTTAGCTGAAGCTGTAGTTAGTTTACTATAAATTAAAGTCTTACAAACTGACCTATTTCACATAAGGAAAACCCTTGTTGTTATGGGAACACCGGCAAAATACTTTGAAGTGTTATTATATTCTGGCTAAGAAACTAAGTAAAACAAAGGCGTAAGAAATGTATTGGAAGAAGCACTACTTCTGCCAGGTCCAAGCTGTTAGACCAAATTACATGGTTGAGTTGGGAGGGGAAATCTCTTCCAGTAAAATACAATTAACAGTTCGACACTGGGATAAGACTGGACCTGTTCTTTGTTAGTTAGTAGTCTCTTTGTTTAACCAGCTGCACCAGACTACATTTCCTGTTCAGCTGCCCTACTCCCTGCTGCTTCAACCTCCCAGTGCATCTAATTACCACCAAGCTTAGTGACTTGTGTTCATTAGGTACACAAACCAGGAAGAACATATCTCTGTTACTTGCTTAAGACCCAGAGGTTTCTAAGCACATACTGATTCTCTACAGTCTTATTTAGCAGCTGACTACCAACCAATACTTCCCCACCTTAACTTCTTTAAAAAAATGTACTCACTGTTAGATTAAGATGGTGTAATCTCACTGCTGAACAGCAGAATTAAAACCCTGTGGCCACTTCTAGCAAACGTAAGCTGTGGTCTACACACAAAATGCATTTGGGCAAAATAAGTTGCTTGTCAATCAACTATCTAACCATCCGTGACTATGTGTTTTGTAGCTTGAGTTGCCGGAATGAACACAAATTGGAGCGTTTTTCGGCCCGTGATCATGCAAACAGGCTACCAAAGCAGCACAATTGAAATACATCAGATGTCAATCTATACGCAGCCACTCCGTCACATTCGTACCAGATTGTGACATTGTTCAAGTTTCTTTTATCACTGTTCAGTCTGTCAGCTTTAAATGTCAAAAAGAACCACAGTCTGTGTCTGGCTTGTTTTTGCTATTTGCTACCTAAATAGGCTGCCCATTTCTTTTGTTCTATATAGTGCCATTTAAAAGTTACTGCCACTTGTCCGAGGGACAAATCAACACTGATTTGATTGATAAATCCAGATCTTTCATAAAAAAGTGTGGAAAACACTGCATGGAGCATGAATAGTGTTGTGCCAAAAGTGTTGTTTCCTCTAGGTGACATGGCCAAACAGTATAATAAACATTTGATTGTAATTATCCAGTGTTGACATTCCCTTAAAAGTCTCTTGGACCATGCAGAATGCAACCTACAATGTGGACCAAGTCCTATGCAAAGTGATGTGAGAACAAGACATTTTATCCTGTATAACAAGCCTAAACAGAGGTCGGCAGTTAGCCAGCTATTGAAGGTCAAACTATGTCAAATATCATAAGTGGTAGCTAAGCTATAATTTATTTCATTCTGTATTAACCATTCATATCTGTGGAAAACCTTTCCTTCAAAAACCTTACATCAAGCATCCTACAATAAGTGTTAAGTGAACATTAACAGCATGGTAGAAAGATAGTAAGCCTCTGAGGAGGAAATAAGTGTTGAGTCAACTCTGTGAGCTCCACCTGCAAGCCAATTAGGCAGTTGTTGGACAGACAAAATGTGTTAGGATCCTGGATTCAAGTACTGGAGCTAAAATGTGTTAGGACCCTGGCTTTGGGTACTGGAGACAAAATGTGTTAGGATCCTGG
>JACXGK010001126.1:43827-55952 GCA_016801125.1 Novumbra hubbsi | reverse complement strand
AAAATGTGTTAGGACCCTGGCTTTGGGTACTGGAGACAAAATGTGTTAGGATCCTGGATTCAAGTACTGGAGCTAAAATGTGTTAGGACCCTGGCTTTGGGTACTGGAGACAAAATGTGTTAGGATCCTGGCTTTGGGTACTGGAGACCAAATGTGTTAGGACCCTGGCTTCGGGTACTGGAGACCAAATGTGTTAGGACCCTGGCTTCAAGTACTGGAGACCAAATGTGTTAGGACCCTGGCTTTGGGTACTGGAGACCAAATGTGTTAGGACCCTGGCTTTGGGTACTGGAGACCAAATTTGTTAGGACCCTGGCTTCGGGTACTGGAGACAAAATGTGTTAGGATCCTGGCTTTGGGTACTGGAGACCAAATGTGTTAGGACCCTGGCTTCAAGTACTGGAGCCAAAATGTGTTAGGACCCTGGCTTTGGGTACTGGAGACAAAATTTGTTCAGGTACTTTAGCCAAGGGCTTGCCATGTGGAACAACGAGCAGAATGCACTCAGAATGTGCAATGTGAACTATTGTGATAGGACTAACAAATCCACTGCCCTCCTGAATTATCAGACACCTTGGTTAAGATTAGCAAAAACAAAAACCGCTAGAACAAAATGTCATTGTTGTTTATCAGATTGATCATACACTAAACATTTATATTGAATCAAACCATTAACTAAGGAAATCATATGCAAACTTTATAAATGTTATAATCCAAATCTAATAGAAGTATCATATGACCACAGAACACAGTTCCAAACGAAGTTCCAATGACTTTTGGCAAACTTCAGGCACTAATATAGATGAGCGTAGGCTTTCGTCTGTCAAGACATCCAATTAGCTTGATTACATTAGCTTGATTTCATAGAGGTGGCATCCAATTGTAGTTCTGGAGCCTTAGAGACCCTAAGATTCAACAAACTTCTACAATACTCCAACTTTGATCTTTGGAGATTTCTTTGGCAAAGATCGTCCTCCTTTCTAGCAGTGCCAACATCTGATCAATTTTAAAGAAAGACATGTTTTCTTGATTAAGATCTTTTACAATTTTATCCCAATTAAAGGTTACATTTTGGAAGAATCTGATAACACGTTTTTGTATAGCTTTCATTGCTCATCTTACCACCCAGCAGTTCTACATTCACAGTAGATACAGTGGTTGCCACATTGTTAACTCTTCAACACTTAGAATACCAAAGTTACAAGCCAACCGGAGTTGGCGGCAGACAGGTGACCAATATCCCCAGTTATTACATAGGAAGCCAGAGCGTGAGTCCAGAGCTACAGGGCCCACCCATTATACCAGCAGGCCTGACTGACCACCCACTCACTTGCTCACTCGCTGAAAATCTGGTACTCATTGGTTAGAGTTAGGCCTTAAAGCAGGGGTCTCAAACCGGTTCCACGGAGGGCCGAGTGTCTGAACCGGTTTGAGACCCCTACCTTAAAGTTAACGTCAGCCAAGCAAGTCCCCTTTGTGGCCCCCTGGTCTCAGCTCACCTTACAGACAGCAGCCTGCAGGATGGCATCAAAGCCTCCCTCTGGAGCGTCCCTGTTGCGAGACACCATCTGTTTCTGCACCTCCTCGTTGAAGCGATCCACTTTGTCAGTCAGGGATAGGAGGTGGCGAAACCCGAAGGAGGGGACACAGTTGGGGAACAGCTTGTATCTGTGGAAAGAGGATGCTTCTGATAAATGTTGTGAACTCCAGTTCTCTGTGGATGTTTTGAAGAATCGGCCAAAAAACGCTTCCCAAAAGAGGAAACCCTGCCCGATAGGCACACTGACGGAGCATCTCACCCAGGACTCCGATTTTTTACTTTGTGTATATAAAAAAACAAAACAGACCATTCGGCTCTATACACAATGACTGGTTTGAACTATTTCCATTGAGAATTCCTTAAATACACTTCAGGAATGGTGTAAAGTTTGGCAAGAGAAGTACTGTACGTCACATTTCTGCTGTCATGCAGTGTTCTTCAAGTAAATATTTTATATATCATTTTCAATGGGTATTTTTACAACTGGCTTTATTCCTGTCCATTGAGCTTGTTTTTTTGTGAATGTATTAGGCTTAATCTGTGTCTGTAAAACAGGCCCATAGTGTTTCATAGTTAAAGACAAACCGTGATGATTTTGAAATGAAAATACTACATGGGGGGTTTAAATCATCCATGTGTGTCCAATAAATGTGTTAATTTACCCCAATAAAATCATTAAAATGTAGTGATTTATTTCCTATAAATTCCTTTCACTTAATAATATACACATTGACACCTCAACACTGATGAACTGATTGGTCTACACGGATTAATAGGTTGGTTCGTTTAAAAACATTACGTTTCTGACATCATAAAGTGGGCCAAAAGTTCCATTCCCCATAAACAGGCAGAAGTAAAATAAAAAAATATCAACACCCAATTCTAAAAAGGGACATTATAATAATTGTTAACTGGGTGTTATTCCAAACTCGTAATGTTTTCCAGCAGTACTGGCGGTACGACTGCGACACACATCACATGCAGGTCTCAGGGCATAACCTACTTGGGCAGTGATGCGCGAGTTAATGCTGTGTAATCTCACCTCTGGGGCAAATGTGGGTCGTTTGATGTGTGGTTAGCTTCTTTTCTGCCTCTATGTCCTATTCTGTTCCCTTTTAGCCTGTCATCATCTTCATAACAAGCCTCAACATTACTGACACTGCACATGGATCTCTTGAAGTCTTAGTGAATCAGATCACTTTGAAAGATAAAAAGGATACTTTGAATAAATTATATAAACAGCGTAAAATAGAACTGGCTAGTGAACACGGCGATAAAACAGCCCTGAGCATTGGCCACACGTTAGTAGAAATACATCACCTGGTAATCTATAATGAACTATTCCTATTACACTCACTACATCCTAGACTAAAGACTCAAATTCCAAACATGAACCCAAATGGCCACACTGCCTGTTTGCTTGTTGAATTGATCCCTAACTGCTGAGCTTGGTCGTGGCAGGCATTCCTCAGTTCTTACCCATTGCAGGGGTTGTCCTGATACTTTCGGGCTGTGTAGGAGAACGGGGACATGTTCTTGTCTACAAATGAGCCAAAGCCCAGTCTGAAGTTCGAGGTGAGTTTCCTCATCTCATCGGCCAGCTTGGTCCCCAGGTTCCTGATGGTTTCCAGGTCATCCTTCATGGACAAAGACAGGTCCATCAGGTAGTAGAGGTCAACAGGGTAGTCCTCCACCTGACGTACCTGCACCTTGAAGGACGTCTGATCACCTAGAGGCACATGCATTTATTAAGTGGCATTGAAAAATCTATCAACAGCCTACATTTACCCTAGAATTTCCAATGAAGACAAGATGATTTTTGAGTTCAGGGAGATATGACTGAAGGGCTGGCACATCTTATGGCTCTACAAGCTGAGGTTGAAACGCTGTTGACTTAAAACCCTGGCTGTTTTAATACCATGCAAAAGTCCTACATCGGCCATTAGGCCAGAAGACAGGGCTTACTTGGTCGGAGACTCAGGGAGATCTTCTGAGGCATGATCTGGATGACATCATACTGGGTGGGACCAGAGCCTTTGGAACTGAGCGGTTCACTCTTCACTACCCTGGTGGTGCTTCTGGGACTCTCTATGTTATAGGCCTCACAACCTCTCTTCCGCAGGTTCTGACTTAGGTCGCACCGAGACATCAGGGTCCGTACCCTGCCAAACTCCTAAAGGAAGAACAGGGATTAAGGCACCCATCACCCAACATGGAGCTGGAGATGAAACACTCCTCCTTGGCTTCAGAGTATACCCAAATGAAAGCAGACAGTTCAATATCAACAGCGCACAGGTGCACTTACATCTTTTAGCTCATGATAACATGCCTTCATCTTCCAACTTTTCTTTAGCGTGGGAACTCCAAATTTTGCACACCATTATTCATGCTCCATCAGCAATTAGGTTTACCAATGCACATTTAGAAATACAATGCGAGTATTACTCACTATGCCACTGTGCTGGAAACACATACATGTAGAAGGAATGTGGCATATGCCCTACCTCTTCAGCGCACCAGGCACAGCTTGGGTGAATCAGGAGGCATTCCTCACAGGATGTAGCGCTGCCACTCATACAAACATTCAGGCCTGATGAGAAAGTACCAAAAGAAAGAAGTATTTTTCCAGAAATGTATAATTCATGGGACTGAATGATAATCATACATGAATAGATTGGTTACAAATGTTTAACAAATTCAATAGTATTGGGTATTCAATTTGATTATTGATCAAGCAGTACCAATATTTTCCATGTCAGTGAAACATCCGAGTTTTGAATCGATTTAAGCAGTGGTTCCAACCTGGGGCACTAAGACCCCAGGGGGTACATAAAAACACCCAGGGCACCACATGTTTACTAATAAAATAAACATGAGGGGGTAATTCATGGGTCCTCCGAGCCAAGACAAATACTGTTTGCGGTACAGTTATTGAAAAGGTTTGGGAACCACTGGATTAAAGGGTGGATGAGCTCCGTTGAGAAGTCTTCAACTACAGTTTGTACTTCAATTATATTATTAAAGTATACATTAGATCAATTATATAAACACTTAAGCCACAACATATATTTTTTTTAAAGGAAGCAATCTAGTGTAGGCAACATGGCAACGTAGTAATTGATGCAAGAATTCCGCGGCCAGTTTAAGTTTCCCTATATAAATAAACTGTATAGAGAAATTGCCTCCTGATAATCATTTAAAAGTCAGCCAGTATATGCCAATGCAGGGCAACTTTAGTAAGAAAAAAACGTGAAAACTAAAACGCTTTCTTACCTTGAGCAACATCGTGAGTAAAAATGTCCATAACCATGCAGCTAATAGCTGTACGGTAAACCAACTGCCATGGGCTCCACATCATTTAGTCGTTGTTGGACCGTTATTTAAAAGTCGCAAAGTTTGGTGACACTGAAATCCAACCTCTCATTAGATCCACGTTTTGTCTCCTCCGTAGGTGCAGAATAGTAAACTCGTCTCTTTGTCCATTTAAACTCGGGCAAAGTGAATTGTAAACGCGCCTTCTAAACAAAATATTTTATTTTGTCATCTCCGCCAGAGTCATCTCCGCCAGACTGCATTAAAATGTTTTAGAAATACTCGGTTCAAGAGTAAAGAGCAGTGATTTTTGCAGATTTATGCATAGCCATACCATATTGTCCGTAGTTCACCCCCATAGCTAAAACTGCTTTTGTTGTCCTGTTTTATTTCGGTTACACACCACGTGTTGAGTATATAATTCACTTTGATAATATAGAACTTGCGTTTCGATGCCGGTCCCAAACGTAGAATTTTAACTCCCGAGAATAGCTTCACAGTACCAAGTTTGTGTTCATCATTCCCGAAGTCAAGTCTCCGCCCATTTTCTAGAGGTGGGGGTAGAGGATTATGTTTGAACCCTTTCGTTTGTTTACCGCCTCATAAACTACTTAAACAGCATACACGAAACTGCATTTCGACGAACGTTAGTCAATACAGTAGGTAAAGCCGATTGTAATGGTTATAAAAAAACATGTGTGCTGCCGTTAATTAAGATTTCGGATATTCGATTATGCTTTGGCCAAGACAAAAAATGTGTTATACCCGCCAGGAGCCGATTTGTTGTATTGTGTCAGTAAGCTATACAATATAGTTCTCCATTTCACAATTGTCTAAGCTTAGTCAATTATCCTCCCGCACAATATAAGCAGTCACGTGATCAACCATTCCTTAATTTGGATAGCACTTGTTATATACAACAGTGGGTATACAGGAAATATTTATGATCGAAAGTTCGAAAAGTCACCACCAATGCGGAATAGGGCCACTGTTTTTAACCTTACAGGGCAAAGCAGCTCAAGCATCAGACGTCAACAAAAACCTGGACTCGTGCACCACCTGCTGACGTAAAATACAATAGTGCGTGCTCATACGGAGCCCACGGGCTAGTTGGCGTGGACTCCTCAATTCACAAAACAACCCACACAATTACCAAATAAGTCTTATTTATGGCAACAAAGTGGAAAAAAACAAGGACTTTTTTGTAAAATGTAGGTCTTTCAAGACCTAATGAACCAAATGATCCTGTAAGCTAACATGGCAATACATTCCATCATGTATGAAAATGCTTTATAAAAATAATAATAACTGCTTTATATATTTCAGAACAACTTTGATATTTAACTAAAACAATACTGCATTTTTGGGCGCAAACATGCTCAATATAATTTCACTAAAGTGAGAATGCTGTTATTAATGTAATACAGAACCTCCAGAAATGTGTACCTAAACTTATTCAAGCTCTAAGGAACAATGTAACATTGACATTTTAGTAATTTAATCAAAGCAAATAAAGGAAAATGTCCTCTCTGAAAAACAAAACAGTCAAAATAGTAGAGGAACAGTAGTTTTTCAACTCTATTGAACTGAATCAAAACAGTGCTCTGGACACATACCATTGACAAAAGTCACAACCTATATTGGAATTTAACCGAAAATGCAGAATGGAGACAAGTCCTTATTGTTTCAGTATGTCAGAAGTCATGTCTACGATAGTCCTAAGGGGCAGGCCACAGAGGGACCCCTGGTGTTCGGCCCTTAGCTTTAACAGGGCAGTTACAATGCTCTGTCTCACCACGTCTGGGTGACGCTCGGACAGCCGCGCCATAACCGCATCGAAGCTGCCCATGGTGGCATAGTGCTGGGGCACACAGGTCCCTGAGGCCGTGGGGGAGCCACAAATAGTGGTGCGCTTCTGGAGGCTGATAGGCAGGGTCTACAGACAATGAGACCAAGGACACGGAGAAACATGGATGAAAGACAAATTTGACATTGGGGCAATCCACGACCAGCTAGAAAGCTATTAATGTCCATTCAGTCACATCTTAAGGTTGACAGCCAACCAGTAACAATAACTGTGGAAAAACACTATACAACGCATCCAGAAAGTATTCACAGCGCTTCACTTTTTCTACATTTTGTATGTTACAGCCATATTCCAAACTGAATTCAATTATTTTTTTCCCTCAAAACTCTCCACACAATAATATGAAAACGTTTCTACTGATCATCCTTAAGATGTTTCTACAACTTGATTGGAGTTCACCTGTGAGGAAGGGTACAGAAATGTCTGCAGCATTGAATATCCCAATGAACACAGTGGCCTCTATCATCCATAAGTGGAAGAACTTTGAAACCACCAGGACTCTTCCTAGAGTAGGCCGTCTGGCCAAACTGAGCAATCAGGGGAGAAGGGCCTTAGTCAAGGAGCTGACCAAGAACCCAATGGTCACTCTGACAGAGCTCCAGCATTGCTTTGTAAAGAGAGAACTTTCCAAAAAGACAACCATCTCTGCAGCACTCCACCAATCAGGCCTGTATGGTAGAGTGGCCAGACAAAAGACACTTCTCAGTAAAAGGCACGTGAAAGCCCGTTTGGAGTTTGCCAAAGGGCCCCTGAAAGACTCTCAGACCATGAGAAACAATATAATCTGACCTGATGAAACAAAGATTGAACTCTTTGGCCTGAATGCCAAGCATCATGTCTGGAGGAAACCTGACATTTCCTCCAATACCATCCCTACAGTGAAGCATGGAGGTGGCAGCATCATGCTGTGGGGATGTTTTTCAGCGTCAGGAACTGAGAGACTAGTCCCATCCAACCTGATGGAGCTTGAGAGGTCCTGCAAGAAGAATGGGAGAAACTGCCCAAAAAGACTTGAGGCTGTAATTGCTGCCAAAGGTGCTTCAACAAAGTTTTGAGCAAAGGCTGTGAATATATTTTATAGTTTCATTCTTGAGTTCCAAATCTATTAAAAAAATAAATAATTGTCATTATGGGGTTTTGTGTGTACAATTTTAAGGAAAAAATGTATTGATTCCCTTTTGCAATAAGGCTATAACATAACTAAATTTGGAAAAGGTGAAGTGCTGTGAATACTTTCTGGATGCACTGTACCATTGGTTGGATGGTGGTATGAATGCTGCTTTTCTTGGAGCCTTGGGAGCCTCCGATGACTCCATAGGATTCGGGCTCTATGCTGGTTGAGGGACCTGGCTGGTCCAGACCCGGTCTCCCAGTGCTGGTTCTGAGGATGTGCTGTACATGAACAGTGTGTCCCTGCATATGGCACCCGTCCATCTCACTTACAGCGCTGTCAGCCATTTTTGGACTGCTCACAGTCACTATGGCAACCCTGTAGGTATAATCATCGGCATCTAATTCACTGTTTTATTTGAGGGGTTGAAACCTGTGTAATACAAACCTTTCTGCTGTTTGAGTTATGTTAAAATTATTTGACCTAGTTTAAACATTCCAATGTCAATGCACAGGGACACTGTGGAATTGTTACCTTATGTTGTTGCTAAAGGTGGATATGCTCACTTCGGACGGCAGATAATTCTCAAACCAGAGCGTAATTTCTCCCTGTAAAAACAAACAGGGAACTTTTTGGGTCTTCTGCTCTCTGGTGGCCAAACCACTTATCAAACCTAAAGAACACTCCCATTCCATCACTTTTGGAAAACGGATCGCATTGATTTTGGGAGATTACAGAACATGGGCATTTCATTCTCACAGGAGGAATATATTTAAGATGCTAATGAAACCGATCTTGTTACTGTAACTTTTGGTCTAGCTGGTCTACAAAGCAGCTAGGCTAAGTTAGAGGCTGTCTTTAGATAGCAACCTCAACTATTATCAAAAACACTAGTTGTAGTTGTATTAAACAAAGAAGGCAGGACCAGGCATGATATGACATGGGCAATAAAGCTAATCTCCAAAATAAATCTTCTGTGGCCTGAACATTTCCGGTTCCCTCCACATACTTTCCCATTGCCCCTCGACCAGTGATATGTAGTGTTTACATTTGATGTGTACGAGGCATTAGAGACATTGTAGCAGGCTGAAGCTTACCTCTGTTACATCAGTGGGTAGGCCAGTGACCAGCAAGAATGAACTGTGATCCTTCTCCTTTACCACAATTACTTCTAAAAGAAGACATTAGTTACAGAAATAATGACGAATAACTATGGATTTGTTAGAAAAGCTAATATATAATGACCCTAAAGCTATAGTATCTGTAAATGGTTTGTTTTCCCAACCTTCTTTATTAAATTTGGCACTTTCCCCTTAGCAATTTGTTTTAATTATGGAACCGTTAGCAGAGGCCATAAGGTCAAGGACATTGGTAGAAGAACAGTAGAACTCATAGAGTAGCATTATATGACGTTGTTATAATGTTTATTAATAATCCAACAAAGTCTGTGTCTGCATTAAATTAAATAATAACAGCATTTAGTTATTTATTATTTTTCAGGATATAAGACAAATTGCTCTGTGGCATTACCACTGATTTACATTTTCCATTCCAAGCGACAAAAAAGGACTTGGAATCTGTGATCAAGAAGAAATGTTTGAAGACGTGAATCCTGTACTTGCAAGTATTAAAAGGGACTTCGTGATATTCTCCACTACCAATTTCTTTATTAGGACGCATTTCTGTGATTGAAATAAATATTCTACCAAGAATGTTGTATCCTAATCAAAGGGTGATATCATGGAAAATAATATGTAATTTCTATGGTGTGTCAAATACTATTTCATGTTTAGCTCCAATTAGAAACAACCCTAATTGTACCCAATCATGTATAGATGTTGGCAGTTAGAGATGGAAATATGCTGAGTTGATTAATATGCAAGATCTCTATGATGGAACAATATAGAAACTGTTTGTATCCCTGTAGATAAAATATAAATTAAATCACTGTAAATGTTTTTGTTATTTACAATTAAGAAGCCATGTTAAATTAATTGCTGATTGCACAAATGTAACTGGTATAAAATCAGGCAGAAATTATATTGGTTAAAGCTACCACAATTATAAAGAAAATCCTGCATTTTATATACATATAAATGATTGATGTGACAATGACAACTTCAAGTAAAATAAAGTTCCATGGAAAATGGATCTAGGACCGCATTTAGACAATCATTTGTGGAGCAATATTTTGATGACTCCTAAAAAGACCACTTATTCTTACAAATCTTATGAAACCCAGTTTAACATTATTTATAAGTGCATATTACTCCAATTCAAAGATGTAAATATCAGTTTTTAAGGTAACCTAAACTGCTGAAAATGGTACATACTTGCTGGTACATACTTCCATCTTTTTAGTCTAATCCATTGATCAAATGCTTCTGGGAAAGTGTATGTGAAGCTATACATAATATACTAGGATGCCAAATTAGCCTAGATCCTGTGAATTTTATTTTGGGTCTACACAGAAGCAATGCCCCTCTGCCCAGATCTTAAAATATTCTTGAAATGTCTTTACTTGAAACGGCAGACTATTTTACTAAAGCGGTGAAAATCCACCAACCATTGAAAACCTTAAGATGTGTAGTTCTATGGAAAGAAGGTGAAGTGTACTAACAAATACTGTAAATATATTTAGATTAACTTGACACCAACTTAACTTCTTAGTTAAGGATACTACTTAAAAAATATTTATTTAGTTTTTTTGATAATTATTTGCCCATTTATTACTTTCCTGCCGGGGTTTAGATGATTGATGACCTCATAAAATGTTGCTGTTTGCAATGTATATAGTGGAATAACAAAATAATATTGTAACAGAAAAGTCCTCGTATATATTATGTCCCACAATCGATCAGGGTTCTGAGAGAGAATTCCATGCACAAAGTTTACATATTTGTCATTACTACTAAGATTTTTAAACAGAAGAGATGAACAGGTTATTTATAGCATGTGTGTTATGAAGACCTTATGTACAGGTAGGGCGTGTTTAAAAAAATCGAATACAGCATTATTGATTTAAAAAAGTCAAGCACTAAATCCAATCCAACAATACACGTTGAAACTCAAAACATTTATTAACAGAAAATCTGTTGTACCTTTTTTAATATACCCAATACTTGCCCTGTTCTTCCTCCTCCATGCCCACATCCAGACTTCCACCTTTCACCGCTGCACCGTTTGGCACAAGGTTCTCCTCTGCATCGTACCAAGCCTCAGTGGCGTGGTGGTGGTCACCTTTTATGTGAAAGAATCAAAGCATCTTGGTAATGGCTTGATGGCTGACATCCTGTAGGGCATTCACCAGACTAAGAGTGAACAAGAGGTGCTGCTTTGGAATCACCAATGGGAAATTCAGTACTGGAGGAGAACCGGGACTATCCAGTGTTATTTATGGAAGGAACACAGAGGCCCAGCCAAGCAGAGGAGGCAAAGCAATGCCATAAAAAAAAAGAAAGGATGTAACATCAACAAAGTCGAGGGGGGAGCCACACAGTGTGGTTTGTGTGCCACAAGACCCATATATTTAATGGTCACACTATGGTGGGGTGTGAACCCAAGCCTAGAACAGGCATCCAGTCCCAAGACCACTGGTGCAAATGCACATCCGTTACCTAATGAGACACTAATCCCAGCTGGGGTTGTTTCGGCTAAGAGGGTTAAAGTTAGTAACATGTAGATCTTAAAATTACATAATGAACGCAAGCAACCATGAAAATGGCAGTCCATAAGCTCAGAGCAAGCATCTGAATGGAGGAATGTTTTAACAGAGTTACAAAATGTTTGTAATTCCTACTTGGTTCATGGTTAATGGATGTAAACACCTTCAAATTAATAGATACGGTGTGCACTTTAACCACTTAGACATGGGATCATTTTAAAACCAGTGTGTTGGAATAGGGCCAAAATAACAAAACATGTCACAGACCAACTACTTATGCAGTGTAATAAATACAACAATAATAGGCATCATTTGTAATATTTCATCATTAAGTTAGCTATATTCTATTAGAATAAACTGTCTATAATATGGAAATGAAACACTCAAACCTTTTTGGAAAACACTCAAGCCTAGATAAATGCAACCGACCACAGGCTCCTGGGAGAAGAGGCTAACTGCCTTCTTAGAACTGTCCTCAGTCTTACAGTGGACCTCTGGACCCTCTGCACTGGGGTGGACCTCTGGACCCTCTGCACTGGGGTGGACCTCTGGACCCTCTGCACTGGGGTGGACCTCTGGACCCTCTGCACTGGGGTGGACCTCTGGACCCTCTGCACTGGGGTGGACCTCT
>JACXGK010001126.1:21891-43727 GCA_016801125.1 Novumbra hubbsi | reverse complement strand
TTAACAATCCCCATACCACCTTCACCATCAAATCTGTGAGCATTAGACCATAAAACAACAGCCCACTCTATACATGTACCAATTCATAATCTAATCAGTTAATGTTTTCATCACAAAAAAAAAACCTACCCAGACATAGCATCTCCCAAACACTTGTCAATAATCTGAAAAATGGAAAAGACATGTGGTGAAACCTGCATAGAATAAACCTAATTGTATTCAAAGATGGGTACCAGGAGTTTACCAGTGAAGGGATGTAACTGTTCTCTGATGAGATTGTCTTGGGGTTGACAGAAAGGGGTCGGAGCTGGTCCAGGGCTACACCTGAAAGAATCAATCTTCTCATTTCCTTGTAGTCCACCTCTAGCACCTGCAGGACCTTCGTCAAGCTCTCAGGAAAAGCCTCTGGCCTGAAGAGCAGGAAATGGCAATGATGGACTGTCTACACAGAAATAATACAGCACTTGTTTCCTTGCCACAGATTTTACTTCTTCGTTAACTTAAAGGGTTGTTGTCATGTCCTGGTGGCTGACTGTGGGACCAGCAGGTGAGGTGCATTGTCATGGACAGAGCATTAACAGATACCCCTGGAAAGATGTCTTTCGGTTTTTAAATATTTGAACACATTGATGTGTGCTAATTCTAACCACATAATGGTAACACAATTTACCAATTCACACAAAAGCTTTTAAAATGTTTTGCAACGAAGAGAACCAATGCAGAAATAGTCCTAGTGTTAGTGTGACTGGTTTTTCTGACGTTGTAGGGTATTGGGCTGCTCCTCCGGTCTTACCCCTGGACCAGGAGTTCTCCCTCAGGGGAGGTGTAGTAGCGCCTCCAGCAGTGCTGTTGGCACATCCCGTACTGCAGGGTCAGGAGGCTCAGCTCTGCCCGCGTGGCACGCTGGGCACAGTCACACCCACCGCAGCCGTCACCCCCACCCCTCACACATGCTGAACTGCCAACACAGTGACATTCTGGAAATAACCAACCAGGCAATGGAGAATTTAAAAGGCAATGTTAACGTAACTCTCAAAAGCCTGAATCTTTTCCCTCTAACCTTGCCATTTTCTCTTTCAGCTTGTTCAGTTCCTCTTTGGATGATTGCAGCTTGATGAATTTCTACAAATACAACACTATCATTTGTATTTCCATGAGATATGTTTTATTAAATTCCAGTTGAGTTTATACTTCATAATGAAACATTTTTGCAAATGAAATAAACTATTAGTAGATATTAAGACAAACTTTCCCCCTATTTTGTTCATCCCTCAGCAGCATTTCAGGGACAGTCAAGGCAGGCCTATCCTATAACCAAGCCGCTGAGACAAAGTGTACCACCCAATGCCTGATCTCACACAATTTACAAGACCAGGCATTGAATTACTGGACCCGACAACACATCAGTACTGTGAGAAATGACTCAGGCGCCCCTTAACTTTTGTTTTGAATTTTTAGAACTCAAACAATGTTTTGAAAGGAGCACAGAGTAACTCTACCTCAGTGAGATAATCCAGATCTGCCATGTGGACCTCGGTGATGATATTCTTGTCAGCGGTGACCTGCACCTGACTGTGCAAGTGGCAGCATGACAGACTTTGATCAGTACCAACTGACATGTCGTTATTAGCAGGTAGTGGCGATGTGATCGTCGACCAGGCGGCTGTGTTCTCTTCGGACTTCGTGACATTAGCAGGCGTAAGATCAAAGGTCTGGTTCAGGTAGGCTGTAGAGGCAACAACTACCCCATTTCCACAATGGGTAGGAGTCACAACTTCAGCATCAAGACCGGTTTGTGACGGTATTAAGTTTGAACCAGAGGTCCGCTTTTCATTTACTTTCTCCATGAGATTACTCACATCCTCTTTCATAATGTTCTGATTCTGCAGCTCACATTTCAAGACCTTCTCTGCATCGGTCAGCTGGCCGGGGCCGTTGTCCTCACAGAATTCGCTGGAGACTCCGGCCCAGTTAGACAGCATACTACCTTCATGTGGCTTTGCCTCCTCTGCTCTGCTCAGCTGTTCAGCGCTCTCCCTGGTGGCCGTGAGTGATAACGACTCACCGCATTCCCGCTCCGCTAACCGGATGATGTTATTACTAGTGTTGGTGGTGTCATTGAACTCAGAATAGTCCTGTGTGCTGTTAAAGCTGTAGTACTCTGGTGGAGTCTCCTGGTCCAAAACGGGGGAATCCGTCATCTGGTTATGCACTGTCAAGGCCATTGACTCACCTGGGTCGCAAGTGGCAGACTGGCCCTTTTTGACTCCACTTTGAATCTGCATGTCCATGTCCAGAAATAAACTAGCCTGGGTGTCAACATCCCTACCTCCATTCATACTACCGTTTTCGCAGTCTTCCCGCTGTCCCCCTTCCTCCCACATCTGAGAATGCAGCTGGACGTTGGAGAAATCTGCCTCAGTTTCTGTGAGAAACGTGTCCGTCACTGGTAACACTACAAGCTGAGAAGCTGAGGAGAAGCTTTCCTGTGGGTCGACCAGACCGCCCAGTGCATTGGATGGGAAGGTAGTGGTGAAGGGCTGAAGCGGACAATCCCTGAATGGCTGCACAGCTCCAGGTGCAACATGGTGGTGGACCTGGACTGACTGGACTTGTTCATGTTGTGAACAGTGGAACAGGTTTAGCTCCTGCTTTACATTGTTGGGAAGAAGACTTAACTCGTCCCCCGCTTCTATGAAAATAAAAACATTTAAAAACACCTTTGAGTCAAATTAAAAAAGAAAAGAGTTTAAACAAAACAATGACATAGCACTGAAACACATTTCCCGTCACAGGATTCATTACTACCATTACTCAGGGTTTTTCTGGCATAAAAAAAAAAAGAATAGAGTTCGCCACAGGCTTCATCCGAAACCTGTCCGATTAGCCGATCCGCTTCCTCCCTCCCTTAACCAGGAACACAGAGGAAACACTGCTCACACGGTCTTAGCCCGAGCCAGGTCGGAGGCTCCCGCCCCACCAGGGAAGCTGCCACACAGCCCGTTAGGCCGACTATCTCCCACGGAAACAATACATCCAATATACAGTGTATGAAACAATACAAGTAACATATTTAAGTAATTAACAAGATAAATATATAGCCTGTCACAGCTGTAAGAAGTCAAGAGAAAAATACTTCAATGATGTGGCGTCAAGGCCAGGATGGGGGAAATGTGGCCAAAGCAGTAATATACACTGATCAGCTCGGGTGAGGGTTTTTATGCTGGTCAAATTAACACGAACATTGCATGACAACACAAATACACAACAAGAATATTAACTATGATAAATAAAGCTGATGAGCTAATTTTTCTATTCAACATGTTAATGTTAAGACTAAATACACTGCATAAACAATTTAAGGGAACACCTAATAATCACAACATAACACTAGTCAATTCAACTTCAATCTGTTCAGTTAGGAAGCAAAAGCAATTGTAAATCAATGTCAACTGTTTCGGTGCAAATGGAAAAAGTGACAACAGGTGCCCTGAAGAGGCAACAACAAGGCAAACCCGATTAAAAACAATGGTTTTGCAGGTGGTGGCCACAGACAATTGCTCTCTCCTTATCCTTCCTGACTGATTCTTTTCTAGGTTTGCGGACTGCATACAGCAACGTGGGGGCCAAACACACTAAGAAGTCATCTTTTGATGAATTTGTTTATATGAATATAATTGTAATTTTAAATTGTATGGAATGATATACAAGACCTGTGCAGCATGCAGGGCCCATCGCCTGGATCGGGGTGTGACAGCGTTGGCACCTCTTACCTCCTGAACAACAACTGGTGCCACAATTGGGACACTGAATCACACCATAGAATGAAGGCCTTCTGGATCTGAAAAGATGTGGGTTAAGAACCGCAGACCACGGTAAATACCCTGCTAGAAATGCTCTCTATGGTTACGTTTAATGTAGTTAACAACTAGTAAAAAACAAAGCCATAGGAATAGACTGGAGAGCGTACTTGTTTAGGTTTGATGATGACATTGTTTGCCTAATATCAGGAGTTTCCATGCGACCTTCAACCAGTTCTGCAAACAATTTAGAGAGGTCATCAAAGATATTGGAATAAAATGATATAGAGACAAAGCCATTATGATAGGCTATTCTTTAAGTCAGATAATTCAGTAAAGGCCAAAACAGAAAATAATTTAAACTCAAGCAGAGCCATTACTCACTTTTCACATATACCAGTTGTCCGACAACTTCCAGAGCAGGATGCCTCTGCAAAAACAGGTGGAATCCTCCTTCCACTGTCGAACATTCAGGGGAAAGACCATGAAACCATTCCTCAGTAAGCTAAAGTCCAGTTGTGCTTCCTTAGATTTTGAAATACAGTGCCGCCAAGAGGTTCTATGATACGACTCAAGACATGCTGCCTAAACATAACATTACATTGGTCTGCACATTATTACAAACCTGTGAGGGATTATCACATAATTAAAATACATGCATATTCTGTCCTCCCCAACAATAGCGCTACACACTATTTTCATTTTAAAATTGGTGGCACACAATAGGCAAAACTATAATGACACAATTAGGATCATTTGAGGAGGCCCTGCTCCATTACACAACCATGGTCTCTTCGTACTGTACCTTGAATTAACCTTCTGTCCTCCCCAGGCAAAGACAGGTACCAACCCAGTAACGTGGGGTCTGTCAGCTCCTTGACATGTGTTGTTTTCACCAGGTCAAACACAGACCTGTAACATGCAGAATTAGGCCTAATCTGCTTCCAAAACTCAAAAATCTCCTAACTTCTCTTAAAGTGCAAACTCTGGTCTTGTATTTGAAAGCGTTGACCCGGTTTGCCCCGGTATCAAGTCGATGATGGGGATGATGCAGCATGTAGTATTTAAGATGTGACTGACAAGATCCACAAGTATACCTGTTTAGAAGGAACTTTCTGGCTTCTTCTATTAGAAGAGGGGCTGTTTTAAAGGTAAAAGTCACATCATTACAAAGTCAATGAAAGGGAGAATACACACATATTCAAATAAATAAGGGATGTTCAAGCAAAAACTAATTTAAGTGCATATTCTATGTGATTGAGCCAAGTGACTTGGTTTTAGACCCTCTTGTTCCAATAAAATACCTTAAAAATAATAAAACCATATTGCTTTTCAGCTAATAGGAGAACAAATAATTCAGCCGTGGCCAAAAGTTGAGAATGACACAAGTATGGTTTTACACTAAGTTTGCGGCTGCAGTGTTTTAGTTATTTTGTCTGATATTAGTTTGGTATACTGAAGTATAATTACAAGCATTTCATAAGTGTCAAAGGCTATTATTGACATTAAGTACATCCAAAGAGTCAATATTGGCAGTGTTGACCTCTTCTTCATCAATTTGCCCTGGCATGCTGTCAATTCACTTCCGGTCCACATCCTGTCTGATGAATTAATGTCAGTCCATTGATGCATAATCAATGCTTGGAGTTTGTCCAAATTTGTTTATCCACCCCACCTCTTGAGGATTGACCACAAGTTCTCAATGCGCTTAAAGTCTGGGGAGTTTCCTGGCCATGGACCCAAAATGTCAGTTTTGTTCCCCAGCTGCAGTTCTCTTTTGCCTTATGGCAAGATGTGCCATCATGCTGGAAAAGGGTTAGAATTAGGTGCAATCTTACTAGCAGCAATATCCTTGCCTGTAAAGACCTTTTTATGCAATGACTGCATGTTTCCTTGCATGTAGCCATGGTCAATAGAGGAAGAACAATGATTTCAAGCCACACCCTCCTTTTAAAGCTTCCAGTCTGTTAATTCAACTCAAACAGCATGACAGAGTGATCTCCAGCTAGTCCATGTCAACACTCTCACCTGTGTTAATGAGAGGATCACTGACAATGTCAGCTGGTCCTTTTGTGACAGGACTTAAAAACTGTGGAAATGTTTTTGGGGGGATTAAGACAATTTTCATAGCAAACAGGGGCTTTGCAATTCATCTGATCACTCTTCATGACATTCTGGAGTATATGCAAATTGCCATCGATTGACTTTGTGAAAATGAATTTGTCATTCTCAAAACTTTTGGCCACGGCTGTATGGTCAGTCGGGCAAACAACTAATTGATGTCTTTGTCGATCATTGATCGGCAACGTTCTATAAAAAAAACGAAAGAAAATTTGAGTGTCCTTTCAGCCGGCCTCAATCAAAGTGGACCAACGACCCCAACCAGTGGCCGAAAAGGATATATCCTGATGTATACAACTACCTTATTGCATAAATAGGTAATGCATTTCTGAAATCTGTATCTTTACGTTGCCGATTTGGTAGTCTGTCCAAAGTGACATTACAGTAAACCGATTACATCGCATGTTTACATACATGTTACATACATGTTTAGCAAGCTGACTAGCTAGCACCCTGCAAATATTAGGTAGGATATAATGTACAGTGGCAAGTAATTATTCCATCCTCACCAGTCACATAAACACAATTGTACTGATTATCGATGCATCACACCAACAAAATCATGTGAACCACATATTTCTTCAGAGAAAAAAAGCGTAAACTATGTTTTTTTCCTAGTTTGACACACGAGGTAGAGGCTTTCAGCCATGGTGCCAGTAATGGGCGTGGTCATTCGGACGAGAGGAAAGTGACATACAACTGCTCTCAAGTATCAAGTGACTGCAACCACACAAAAAAGCAGACAAGCGCTCACGATTTTTGACCCACTCACCCCCCACCAGTATATTTCGAACAGTCCCTTAGTGAAAAACCTTTTGTTTACTTACCAGCTAACTCGTTCAATGAATTATGAAACAAACGTTGGTCATACTGATAAGGCAACCATGGAATTGTCCCTGATGCACAGGACATCTGTACATTATCCCGATGTGGCGACAGAGCCGTCGGAAGGACCATTGGGAAAGGATACCACATGTTCTGAAAAAACATTAAGCTTACTTGTCAGTCCGAAAATCAATTATATCTGCTCTCCCAGAGTGTGTAGCGTGCAGTCCGACAATTACTTCATTTGAACTTATACAAATCTTTAATATTCCTCGTTTTTCCCTGTTAATAATTTAGCTAAGTTATAAACACGTTTTATGTACAACAAATACATCTAGATGAATAGAACATACGATTCCCATAACAACATTTCGAAAATTAGCCTAAGATGTTGAAAATTAAATTGCAGGTAACATTCTTCAGTGCAATAAACTAATTTCATTTGAACAAAGAATATGAGTATGTCGATAAACATTTCATTTATTTTGTGTACTATTACCTTGGTCGAAGCTTGAGTAAGCAGTAAATTGAACCACGTATTATTAATCAAAAGTATTTGCACGTGTCGGCATCAGACGATTAGCTTGAAAGAAAATGTGTAGTAACAACGCGAAAGCGATATCTCAATGAACCCTGACCAAGCAAATTGAACAGACCAGACCCAGGGGTCAATTATATCATCAACTTGACATAAAACGTCAGTAGTAGTACCAAAACCTTAAACCCCTTTGAGTTGGCTAAAATTCTTGAGGGCATCCAAACGACTAGCCACAGACTGATCCTTGGTCACGTTGTTGCCATTTTGCACCGACGTAAATTAAATGGCTAGTTAGAAGATGCGCTAACTCAGAGATTTTTGGGTCGGGGCCACATCAGGATTCTGAAATTACCTGGAGGGCCACATTTGTTTTTGTAATTTGTTAATCATAAATTATTTGTAGGCCCGAAAAGGGCAAAAGGTAAAGCATACAGTATATATGTACAGTAGATCCCCTATAATGTGTAAATAGTTGAAATTCTGACTCAGATGTATAAGAATGGGCTGGTGAGTTATTTTTAATTCCCCTCAAAACCATTTTATTACCTTCCGCGGGCGGGATGGAACAGCCTGGCGGGCCACATTAGGCCCTCGGGCCGTAGTTTGCCTACCCCTGCGCTAACCTAATCCTCGTTTTACTTGCTAACTAGTCAACTGGCTAGTTATTAGGTGTAGATCTGCCAGTCGTTCCAAAAGGAACCATTTTGTGGATATGATTTTAAGATTCAAAAACATAAGATGGTGGCAAATAAAATGTAGAAAAACTCTTTGGCAAAGCCAGATTAATTTGTTTTACTGTTAAAAAACATTAGCTGAATTGGATGTAAAAATTCTAGCGGAAGTTTCAGGCTGTCATTTTTAGCACGGAGAGCGCACAGTAAATTGGCAATTTAAAAACCCTTAGCTAAGACCTATCTTGTGTTAGTTACATATAGTTGAATATCTGATTTTAATCTATTCAAGAGATCAATCTATCAAGAATTTCCAACTGTACGGATAGCACACGTGTCAATTCACATCGGCACTAATTTGTTGATGTAGTAACAATGAATTTCCGCTGGAGTGCGGTCGTGATTAAGTGAAGCAACAGTTCTGATTCTCCATTTCAGAATGAGGGGGAGAGAGCGAGTGGGGGTATGACGGAGATGATGACTTATAATAGAGAGAAAATAAAAGCTAAATGCATTAGACTTAAAATGAACAAAATATATATTTGTCTATTGTGTTTGTCCACTAGGTGAGGTTGTGTAATATAGAGGATTAATGACTGTGTAACAGCTATCTGAGAGAGATAAGGTTTCAAGCCTAATTGGGGGAATGTGAAAATCTATACCTCACTCTGTTCTTATCTATTCTTGACTCCTACTCTCAAAAAATTACTTTTAAATGTACCCTAGTAATACAATGTTATTTGTTTTGTTTCATTAAACAATATTGTGTCATCAACCTGCCCCAAATCTGAAAGTAGCATATTTTGTAAAAACAAAAACAACTCTTTAAAAATATTTTTAAAATCCCTTTTTTAAAATCCATTGACCACTTGGGTTACAGTCTCCACTCCCATTGAAGACAACAAGCTGCAGTGAGTCGGGGCCCTGTGGCCCTTTATAACTCTATATGCATTAGCGGCTGTCTGACATCTTGTTTCCTAAAGAGGCAATCAATAATTTGCTCTGAATGCAGTCATTAGCAGTCTGTATGGTCAAATGTATGTTGATGGGGCGTCCATTTGGTTTGTGCACACAGTCATAAAATGCTCTCTAAGCACCACCACTAACAGAAGATCCTATTTTTGATTTATTTTGCTTTCTCTACTTGTCTCTTGAGGAGTTTCCACATGCTCTCTCTACTTGTATTGTCTTTTTTCTAACGTAGCATGTTGTTTGTTCTGTATCCTATGTAAAGCATCTTTGGGTCCCAGAAAAGCGCTATATAAGTTGAATGTATTATTATTATTATAACTTGTCTCTTGAGGATTTTCCTCATGCTCTCTGCTTTTCTCCTGAGGATTTAATCATGCCCTATCTACTCATCTCCTGAGCAGTTTCCTCATGCTTGCCTCCTGAGGTTTTTTTTATGCTCTCTCTACTTGTATCCTGAACAAAGAGGACTTGGAGAAAACATATTGAGAATCTCTGAATTACTCAGTTGAATGTAAATTCTGGAATGGAAAGACATTGGTAATGTAATTGAGTGGCTTGTATGTCAGTATTTAAATGCACTGTGAATATAATTTAAGTATCAATACTTGAGATTGATATTTCGTCAAAGGAATTGTCTGAGTTAAGGATTGAGGATTAACTTAATTCCTACATTCACTTCTCGCCTTTCATTTTCAAATACATGCAATTAAAAAACATTTCAGGTAACCGTAATCAAACCTGCTAATAATCAGGGTCTTTTTTTTTGTCTTATCAAATGAAAACACAAACAACCAACATAAACACCTTCCACATACAGTAATACTCCTCTAACCACCTAACTTTACAAATTCACTTTGTTTTATATTGGTAATATACCACAGACCCTTGAGATGTGTTATTGCTTTAATAAACCAGTTACCAACTAAATTAGAGCAGTAAAAACATGTCATACCTGTGGTATACAGTCCCATATTCTGCAGCTATTAGTATTCAGGAATCAAGGCAGTTGATCAATAATGTGTCTTTAAACGTTACTAAACCTTTTTTAGTATAAAGCGTTTCTTTTGAATATGAGCTACTTTTTACTTAAACTGTTTTTTACAGCAGCAATTTTATATCTCCTCAGTGGGAAGCTGAAGGTTGACTGGCTTTCTAAGAGTGGATGTTTCCACAGTGATCTGTTATCTGATCAGCCTCAATATAAACACTGCGTCCTCAGTAAGTGGATTAAGCCCATCAAATAGGGATCAGTACTAAAACCTGATTGAGGGAGAGAGAAAGAGAGGGTGTATGGGGGAGGAAGAGAGGGTGTATGAGGGAGAAAGCGAAGGTGTATGAGGGAGAAAGAGAAGGTGTATGGGGGAGGAAGAGAGGGTGTATGAGGGAGAAAGAGAAGGTGTATGAGGGAGAAAGAGAGAGTGTATGAGGGGAGGAAGAGAGGGTGTATGGGGGGAGGGTGTACGAGGGAGAAAGAGAGGGTGTATGAGGGAGAAAGAGAGGGTGTATAAGGGAGAAATAGAGGGTGTATGGGGGGAGGAAGAGAGGGTGTATGGGGGGAGGGTGTACAAGGGAGAAAGAGAGGGTGTATGAGGGAGAAAGAGAGGGTGTATGAGGGAGAAAGAGAGGGGGTATGAGGGGGGGATAGTGGGGGTATGAGGGGCGGGGGGATAGTGGGGGTATGAGGGGGGGGGTAGTGGGGGTATGGGGGGGAGGGGGGTAGTGGGGGTATGAGGGAGAGGATGAGAGAGAAAATAAAAGCAAAATTCATAAGACTGTCAATTTCTGAAAATGTGTTACTGTGTTATATACATATTTAATTTGTGGACTCATATTTTGAATAGGACTACCACAGTTCTTCCAAAATTACAAATATGTTTACGAACAATAAGTATTGTTCAAGACCTCAGTTTCATTTAGTGGTTCAGTCAATTTCTACATCTGAAAGGCAAAATATGTATACATTGGACATGAAAACTGCAAAACACTTTGTATTATTTTACCTCAGACTGTGACATTTTTTTTGTGATGGAATGTGTAAACTAGTCACGTTTTGCAAGTTCCTAGTTTGCTCGCATGTAGGCAAGCCGGTGTACCAGTATCTAGTACATGGTATTCTCCTTCTCTCTTATAAAATTAATAATTAAAACTCTAAATCTTGACATACGTACACTGACATCTGTGCGGTAGATTTTCAAGTCAACCATGAGAAACATAGAAGGCGGGGAGCTCCTACACTTTACCAGGGTTGATTAAATAAACATTGTTTCTGACTGAGTGATGCTCCATGCCATCAGGGCCAACCGACTTGCAGGTCCATTTGGGGCACTGACACAATGGGATTCCAGCCAACCCCACTAGCTGCTCTGATGCAGTTTATGTCAGAGCTGTGTGAGTCCCTCTGGGAACCCAAAGGGCCTTTCACAGCAATGAGAAGCTCCATTCTCTCTTTTTTCTGCTCTGCCAATCAATAGCGATTGAACAAGAGAGTGATGGAGAGAGCGGTGAGTCAGACAAGTTATAGAGGGCAAACCAGTCTCTAGGCCTTTAAGAGCCACGGCATAAAAAAGTCCTGGACACAGATTCATGTCTAGGTCAAGAGTTAGCAGTAGTAAGATTCCACCAATCATACAGTACCTAAAAATATTTGGTGTTTTTGTATGGACATAAACAACTTTAAAAGTATATCTCTTGTTTAAAACGGAATCTTAATTTTGTTGCAAACAAAATCTTGGCATATTGAATAGAACAGCTACAGTGTAGTTTGTGGTATGTCTCTATCACTAGATAATACAGTATTATAGTTTATGCTTTTCCATGTTTAGTATGAGTGAAATAAATAATGATCTGTAAATTGCAACTCTGTCCAGAACAGGTTCATATGATGCTAGATGATTAATTATTTGTTGGTGAGGTTTTACACTTGACTGTGAATCTTTAATTCATCAAAACAGTGAAATATTTAATACACAGGTTGCTTTCTTGTTACAAATTATGTTAGGTTGATGTGTTTCCTGCGTCATAAATGCACATTGTTTTCTTGCATATTTCCCTACATTAAATATAAAAATATTGTAGTCCATAAAAATTTGTGTTTGTGGAACAGAAGCTTTTCTTCTTCCTAAATAATGAATGCATTATCATAATTTTTACAATGTGGAAATATCAAGACATTTCTTTTGTCACGTTTTTGCAAGAGGCCAAATAATCTAACTTTGCTTATTCACTTTACATATTAAGAACAATTACCATGTTAAAATATTTTTATAACTCATACACTGTGTATGTCATTTATGTAGCCAAAACACCTAACATCCTCTCTCAAACCCAGTCAAATGAATGTCAGTCACTCCTGGCTCATAGTAGAGAAGAGACCGACCTGTTGAGATCTGTTGATGGTACCGACATGTCCATTTAGTCACTCATCAATACCACACAACACATGCAACTAGACACAGGGATCTCCAACCCGGATCCTGGAGAGCTACTGTCCTGGTGGTGTTCACTCCAACCCTAATTTAGCACACCTGACTCTAATTATTAGACAGGTAATTACTGAGTTTCAAATACATATGGTTGGGGTGTAAACAACCAGGACAGGGGCTCTCCAGGACCAGGGTTGGAGACCCCTGCACTAGAGGGTCTGGTCACAGCCCTCGAGGCCAGATGGAGGCTGGAAGGCAAATACTACCTAAAACCATGACTAGGGAACTTTCAGCACCCTTAAACATTTACTGTACTATTCCTATAATTATTTATGTAAAATAAAATGTTTTTCATGAATAATAACCACATTTCCTTTGTAAAGTTTAGTGTTGGATATTTGATGCTGTGGAGTTGTTTTGCTTTTTAAAGCCCTGGGAACATTGTTAGGATAGATCAAAATCTCAGACAGGACTCTAAAACTGGGTTGTTGTTTTTTAATCTTACAGCAGGACAATGATCCAATGAATTCCTACAGATCCAAATAAAATTGTCTCACTGACCGCTCAATGAAGATGTTTGCAATGGCCATTCTAGTCCTCTGACCTAATCCCAAATGAAAAGGTGTAGGATGAGCTGAAGTAGAGGGGACAAAGTAATGCAGAGATTGGCCACGAATGAATGGTCTCAGACCCCTGGCCTGACCCCTCAGGGTTGATACCGTGGCACAAAGTACTAAATGCTCAGGTGAAATAATCATTATACGTGGTTTTGAGGATTTTTTTTAAAGGATTGATTTTTCTCATATTTCAAGAGTATGACCGATACACAACCCTTTTCTCATACTCTTTTCCACTAATGTTGACCAATAGTCATGGGGAGCATAGAATGTTTTGTTTTTACGTTGTGTCCAGACGCCAGAAAGGGTAGCAGTGGCTAACACAGATAAAATCTGGAAATACTGCTTAAGAGCCAACGGTCTAGTGGAGGGTTAGCTGGCTAATCGGTGTTCTACTCGTATTCACATTTTTAATGACCGATAAACATCCACATAATTTTGTTATTGGAGTACGGTCACACTATCTGACACAGAAAAGCAGCTTTTTGATATACTTTAACAGACTTCATACCTGTGTGTTGTAAATAAGTAATATTTAATTTTTTTAAAGTCTTAACTTGTCAGAACTGACCCAGTGATCCGTTCATTTCTCAGTGTCATTCAGCCATCTGCAATGGTAAAGCAGAGATTAATGTTTCACAAAAGAAATAGGAGTAAAAGCATGTGACTCGTCAGTAATTAATGGAGAACAGTGACCTTCAGTGCGGAACGTCAGCTGACTGCAGCCAAGTCCCAAATGGCACCTTCATATACAGTGCTTAGGGATCTAGGCAAAGAAGTGCACTATAAAGGAGTTTGGCTACCTAGAAAATGACAGCCTGTGTGCAAGAAAGGAACATACGAAATGACAGGAAGTGACGCAGAAAGGACAGTTTATTGTACCCAGTACAGATGATAATAAATTGTGTAAGGTACACATTGTGAAGAGGGAGACAAGGTGAAGCCTATACAGGTGCATACAACCGTTGGTCAGGTAAGGGTAGATACTATAGGTGGATACACACATCCCTTTATTGAGAGACTGAGTACAAAATGGCTCCCTATTCACAATATATAGTGACCTCAGTTGAAAAAAGTAGTTCACTATATTAGGAGAGTAGAGGGACATTTAGGTTACATACGCACATACGTAAGAACCCCAGCCGAACTACCCCTTCATAAGACAATCTTCTAGTTAGTCATCTTTTAATTCACCAAAAATGACCTCTAAAGCAAACTGTCTGCAGTAATATAATAAAATCGCATCACAAGGATTTCGATTTTTTTTTTTTTTTTTTTTAAAGATACATATCTGTAATAGGCAGAACTATACAGGCGTATACAATAATAAAATCAAACAGATGCAGACTTAGCAAAAATATATATATTTATATAAGTTTGTCTTTTTCCCCCATTTAAGAAACAAAAACGTGAACAAAATGCAGAGAACTTTCACAATGTCTGCTTTGTCCAGAGTAAAGCGATATGTTGGTGGACAGTTTGAATACACGGTCATGCAAAGAGAAGCAGTGGTCTCTTGTTGACAACCTGTGATTGGCAGAAAGACACGTCCAGGGAAAGGTGTAGAATCAGCCCTTCGCATGCAAGGTCCTGAACGATGCTGGCCATTCTGGTGCATCTGAGAAACTAGCACACTCATTGCAGAGAAAACATCAAGCACCCAATGAACTAAAATGACCTTTATAATGTAACGGGCATGTATAAACTCTAAATCTCTGGGAAACATTTGGAGCGGTCCCTTTTGGAAAATAAAAAGGATTTTAATAGGATTCATATAGGATTTATTTCTTAGTACTGATTTGTTAGTTACAACTGAGGCAATATAAGATAACTTCCAGATAACATCCAGCATTTAAACACATTTGCCCTGTGTGCCCGTTTTCGTAATCCGGCCCAGATTACACTGGATAAAAATTTAACAACAAAAAAAACTAGAAAAAGCTGTAAGCCTCTGGTCTGAGGAATCCATCCATCTAATCTGAAACAAAATGTCTCAGTAGGTTAGAGCACTACTAGTTCTAAATCCTAAACCAATTGTAAAAAAGCCAGCATACTACCAGACATGTCTTTACCATGTCTACAGAAACTAACAAGTCTGTGGGTCTAGAGTTTCTTTCATTGATATTTTGAAAATTAAAGCCCTTGCTTACTAACACACAACTGTTTATGTGGCAGAAAAATATAGAATTATGCGGGACCAAAAAGGCAACTATAGAATAGTGCTGCATTTATAGATATTTTAGTCAGAATTAAATCTTTTATTTTGAATATACTTTTAATCTTTTAGAAAAAGCAGATTGTCAAAAATCAGAATTGCTACAATTCTTGCGGAGAGATCTGTCAGTCCTCCGGGAGGTTGTCACCATGACACGGCCCCCGGCACTCCGTCGCTCCTTCATGGTCTCCATAGCAACAACAACGCCGCCATCGCCTTGAGCCGGTGAAGCCGCTGGAGTACATTCCGCTCTTGCTGTCTCTGCCCATTCTCTCTGTACAGAAGATGACATCAGAGAATTTGGTCGATGTCAGGCTTCTCCTTAGTCGTTTTAGGGGGAGGGTTAAGTTAATCTGTAAGTGGACACGATCGAAGGAGTGACTTCTTGGCGAGAGGAAAGGGAGGGATCGGGTTCCGGTTTGATCCAGTCTTCGCTCAGCCTTGTCAGTTTGAGCCCTGGGTCGGGTTCAGGAGTAGTAGAGGGAGATGGGTAACGCATGGGATGCGTCAGTAGCCGTAGCCATCAGGGAAGGGCAGGCTTCCTACACACTGCTCCCCGGAGTCCACCAAGTAAGGGGGGTTGTCGTTGTAATGGGTCAGAGGCACGGTGTCGTCACTGACCCCGCCGCAGGCCAGGCTGTCTGGGTCTGCCTTTAGGTTGGGCCTCTGGTTGTCAGGGAAGGCCATGGAGAACAGGGCCTCGGGGTCGCACACAAACTTGTACACGTACCTCTCGCCGGCAACCTGGGGTAGCCAATTAGAAGAGAGCAAGTTAGTTAGACCCACGTAGTCTCATGGAAGAAAGGCTACATCGAAATAGAACAGGAGAGGGCAAGCGTTTTGGCTTGGGGGCCTCATCAGGACTTTAAAATTAAACGGAGGGGGACATTTTTTGCAATTACTTAACCTTAAATGATTTGCGGGCCAATCATTTGCAGTGTCAGCTGAAGGTTGTTTTTAATTGAGCCAATACCTAGCTAGCTCACAAAGCATCGTCATGCTGTCGCCGGGACCAAAAAAATTAAATTAAATAAAAACGGGAAAGACAGAAATGGGGAACCTGCCTTTACCTTCTGCATGATGCCCTTCTCGTAGTAGTAGCGCAGGGAACGACTTAGCTTGTCATAGTTCATGGCTGGCCGGTTCTTCTGGATGCCCCAGCGACGAGCCACCTGAAGAGGGAAGACAGAAAATGCTGTCAGTCATAATGCCTGGCTGAACATTGCACTTCACTCCATTTGTTGTTTTATAACACCAATTGCCTTAAAAGTACTGTTAGAACCAGGGTAAGAAAATGCAAAGAAATTCAAACTCACCTCTTCTGGCTCGATGAGTTTGAACTCCATGCCCCGGCCTGTCCAGGCGATGAAGTGACCGTTGGCGGGGTCATCTAAAAGGGTGACCAGGAACTGCCAGAGCTGCAGGGAGCCGCGGCGCTGGTACGGAGGGCCGTCCCGGTACACCGAGGGTTCCTGCTTGACCTTGCCTGTGACCAGGGAGAAGAGAGAGTAAGGGAAAGAAAGAGCCCCGACGAGCACTGTATTCCCACCAGCTAGCCACGATGTGGTTAGACATTCCTAAGAGCGATTGACCGAAGTAGAGCAGGCTGCTCATTTTACACCCACTTGCCATCTCTCCGTCTCAAAGGAGACTTTCTCTAGTTCTCTTTAGTCAGTGATGCAACAGGCATACTAATAATACGGTCCTTTCAAACGCTGCCAGCAGCTGAGCAGTGAAGGAGTCCCGAGGCTGGGACAAAGAGTCTATCTGGGATCCTTTTAAATAAATAAAACTCACACTGCCCATAAGGCTCTCGCCAAAACCAAGACTTACCTTCTAGTCTATCAGGAACCACACAGGCATCGTCATAATAAAGGTGAGGCTCTCGGTCAAAGGGAAAACCTGTTTATGGAAACAAAGAAGGACTAGGTCAACTAGGCAAGGTTGTGTGAATGTGGCCCCTATTTTGTTGTGGAGGCTAGATGCTAAGGCCCAGTCTAAACTGCTAACAAAGCAATATAGTCAGGAAGCTACCCATATGTGGAAAATGTCATTGTGCTAAGACCACGCAGGCAGCAGAGCAACGAGCTCATGGCGAGAAACCCTACACAGTCCTGGTTGACGCAGCATCTCAAGAGACGTCATTCAAATGATGACCTCTACATTCCCGTCAGTCTTTCACATTACACAATCATGCATCTTAGTAAGTCACTAGATGATATTTCCATGTCTTACTACCTACCATTACCACAAATTCAGACATCATCGTAATAAGGTTTTATTTTAAGTGGTTCGATGTAGGGATTGTGTTTATTACTGAGGATATCAACCGCACACTCCCCTTTGCGGAAACTGGGAACCTTTTACTATTACTTACTTTCATGGTTGTTTTGGTAAAATGTCCCAGCTCTTCCAAATGTTGACTGACAATTAGGCACTTCTGTAACACAGAAACACAAGAAGACATGTTAAGTCACACGGACAGCCTCTCTCCTATACATTATAAACATCAACCTCTGCGAGGAGTATCTGGCCCACTGCTCTCTGCTCACACGCTATTGAAGGGAGATGCCGTCCCTGTGCTCTACTTGAAACACTGTGTTGCTTTCTGCGGTAGCGCTTTGTAAATTACAGGCCTCATCTTTTTCAGTGGGAGAACTCGCACAATTGGTGGCTGACTAAATACTTTTTTGCCCCACTGTAGATCACACATCGGTTTGGGCATCCAGATATAAGATGCCCAGGCCTTCCCTCGATGGGTCCCGCCACCGACACACTGGCAGCAGTGCCATCATGCCGGAAATAGTGACCCGACAGTTCTCCTACACGCCAGGGTTTTCCATCATTAGGATCTTATCACCATGTGACGCCACCTCTACCCAGCGTTTATCTTACTGTGGGCTTATTGAATCTTCGGTGTACGAGCTAATAGCAACCCATTGGTCGCGTCGTTGAAAGCACCCAATCATCTATCATTCGGACCAGAACTCAAAAGTTGAGCATTATATTGGAAAAAGGGACGGATTATGGACACATCAACATATTGTCAAGACCCGATCTAGTAAGGCCAGCATCTGATGGTGACTCCGACGGTCAATAGAATAGAACCAATTTACAATCACTAATGAAAGTCTACACAAGACCACTCCTTAGGACTACCTAGATTTTATGTTCACATGGTCGTGTTGCGATTCCAGATTGGCCTGAAGATAAATTGTTGCTGACCACATTCGGCCTGGATTTATTGACCCGCTAGTCATCTAAAAGTTAATTAATTGAAGAACAAGGTGGCTTTCAAAGGTCATGTACCCTAACCTCCACCAGGAACAGTCAAATGAGGACAGATTAACCCCTGTATCCTCTTTTGGTTTCTTCCTAGGTTCCCCTGTGCTTCAATGTCTTACTTGTACTTCAGTGTTATGTATATGAACTATGTGGAGACTTCAAAAGGGCATAATAAATTACAATTAACTGATGAATTACTCTGACTTTGCTGCATCATTTCTAATGATATACATGCACGAGGATGTTTTGTAGAAAACAAATATGATCACTTATTGTCAGTAGCCTTTTTTTCCCCCAGTCCCCTACTGTACGTTGTCCAAAGGTGTTAGAGTATTACCACAAACAATTATTACCACATTGTTATAATTATGACCAAAGGTATTAACTCTGGGATGTTAGAGGAAATTTATAAATATTTGTTTTAAAATCATTGTGCCCCCCAGCTCCGGTTGAATAGGTTGCACAAATAATTAGAACAAAGACGTCCAATTTACTCCTTTTTAGATTTTATATAAAGCAACCAAATGTGAGGACTGCCACATTTGGTTGCGCACACCAGGGGTGTGCGCATTTCACTATCCACTGTACATCCACCCAAAGAGAGAGTCTGGAGAGTCAATGAGCCTTTATGCTGACAAACATATTTATAGGCTGTAAGAAGCTAAGAGGATTTGCCATTACATCACTGGCCTGCCAATCGTAAAGCCGATAGAGAGATTGAGAGGGAAAGTGTAAAGCAGGCCTGGGTGGAGAAGTGGGTGTGAGTGGCAGCAGAGGGACAACAGCCGGGGTGTGTGGGCATTGGGAGAGAACACTACATCTGTGTTGATGTAGAGCTACACAGTGTCTCTATTCAGATTCTGTTGCTACAGATTTTAGACAGACCACTGAAGCTGGCCAAAAGTTTGTCCACACAAGTTGCCTGCATTTGTTTTAATGTAAATTTGAACCCGGTTTGGAGCTGGGGGCTTGTTCATGCTAGAAACTTTCATAAACACAAACTAAACGTAGTCTAGTCAGGCCTGTATCATTGAAGTACGTTTCTCTGGGATACTGACCTACTTGCTGACCTCTACCCGGAGGCTCAAGACCGGCATAGAGACCCACTTCTGCTGGCCTCGAAGCAGTACTAATTGGCATAATTAAAAGTGACAGTGGCGTGTGCGTGTTAGGGGTCCTGACGCAGGGCAGTGTAATGCGAGAGGGGTTCCAGGGTGTACGCAGGCGCGTTAGTCAACGGCTCTGGGCTTTGCCGCACTAAAGCTAACAGCAGTGTGCCTCCACACCCCCCAGCCTGGTGACGTCCCTGCCTACAACCTACAACAGTTGTGTGGTGCAACAGAAAGAGAGCTCACCAGAGTCAAAGCAGAAGTCCCGGGGCTCCTGCTTGACGGCCATGGGGTGGAAGGCAACCTGACGACGGCCCACAGACGGGACGCTCCCTCGCTCAGTGTAGCGGGGGTCCAGGAGCTCCTGCTTGTAGCCATGTGGAGGCACCGGGACCAGGGGCTCGGACATCTGGCGGTGGTAGGGGGGCCTCCCGTCCCTCGGGAGAGAACTGTGTCCGGGGGCCTGCTGTTGTGCCAGGAACTGGGGGCAAGCCTGGCTCTCAGAGGCAGGGAAGGGTAGACACGGCTCCGACATCTGCCTTTGGAACCTGGGATAGACAACGTGAGAGAAGGCAGGGTGGGTGGTTAGATGATTCGTATGTGTTGCTGAGAAACGTGGTTTTTACACTGAGATTTACAGTGAATGAGTTGCAATTAAGACATGAATACGGTAAAAAGAAAATCAGCGTGTATTGAAAACTCATTAGTCATTAAGAAAATGATATACTTTGAAGAGTTCAGGTTTAGACTAGGACAAGGGGCCCAGAAGCCAAATTGGCTAACTCAATGCAATCAAGCCTGCAACCTCCAAGCTGTAAATGAGATGTCGGAGGCAGGTGCAGCCAGCTAGCAGATATAAAAAGACCATTCAGTGACAGTAAGACCCCATTTGCTAGAATGAGAGCTCCTTGGCTTGAACACAGCAGGGACAAGGTCAATGGCATCTGGCACAAGGGTTTCACTTCATCAGCCGTCTATGACACCTGCGTTCAAACACCTTGGATCAGGAGTCCTGTAACAGGTGGAGGAGGGTGGGCGTATCCCACAGAGGAGTCTGTCATACCGGTGGCAAACAACATAGGGGCACCTCCCTCCCTTTTACAACCTAAACTCAGCCTTAGTTAAAGGTCACAATGCTTGATATACTCTCCACAAAGCTGGGCATTCAAATGGCATGGGGGCTCAAAGGGCAATGGAAACACATGAACTCCAGCCTCAGTTTAACAAGTGAGTAAATTTAGTCCAGTCAAGATGGGGTCAGGAGATAAATATATACATACACACAAGCTTAGTTGTTTACAGGTTTGTAAACAACCAGATGGAGTCAGGTCATTCGCTGGTTGGCCATCTCCATATTAGGGTATATAATCGCCCATGGGTGAGACCTCAGACCTGTTTCTTACGATAGACTCCCACATCAGTGACCCTAGCCACTGTCGTTGTCACATTCCCTCGAGGGTCGCGGTGACAGAAAACCAGTCACTCACCTGTGCTCAGGGCTGTAGGTGCCATCCTGGCGGAGGTGTGACAGTGGGCCAGGCACAGCGAAGGGCGGGCTCTGGCTGTGAAGAGGGAGCGGCCTCTGCTGGTTGTGGGCAGGGCCAACCGCCTGGTTGCCGGGTTGCCCATGCGGTAGGGGGCAGGGCCCTTGCGTCTGGCTCTGAAGGGGTATCTGAGGACGAGGGGGAGGAGTCTGCACGCCGAGCGGATGTGTCCCCGGGGTGTTGGAGTGGCACGGCGATGCGGGTGTGGAGGGAGGGGTCAATGGCTTGTAGCCCACACTAGGTTTCCCCTCATAGGCACTGGGGGGGGGGTTAGACGGTTAGGATGATGCTGATAGAGGACTGCATTCATGTTGGGGTGGTGTGAGAGTCACCCACAAAAGAGGGGGTGTTCGTGGGGAAACGGGCCATACCTGTAACTGTAAAGGCACTTCTCTGTGTACGGCATGGGACTCCTGTCCTGGCTACAAGGAGAAAGCTCTTTGGAAGGACTCACCTCCCGTTTAATCTTGGTTGGTGAGGGGCCATGAAACATCACTGAAAAGAGCAGGGAGGGAGAGTCAGGCTCTGGCAAATTCAACCAATAAACAAAAGTGCAGCCAGTCAGTGCATATTAAATATGCCCCATTTTCGATAGACGGACGGACAGTGCATATACACCAGCACCGTAATCCAGACCAGCACCGTAAGCCACTTAACAACCATTTGTCACGTCCTAATGATGGCTGACAGCCCAATATAAAATCCCCCCCCCCCCCC
>JACXGK010001126.1:0-21791 GCA_016801125.1 Novumbra hubbsi | reverse complement strand
TGCAGGGAATAGGGCGCCACGGGGGACGCGTCGCCAGTCAATACCCATGAATCAGTGTGGCCGTAATTCAATGATTCTCAATGATTTTCCTCCCCTCACTGTAACCATTAGCCCCACAAGATCTCCAGTCTCACATCGGGATCCCATTTCCGGCGCCACCTAATGGCCCAGTGAAAGCGGATACTCGGTGAGCGCGGAGTAACAGGAGCTGGATAAATCAGCCCAGCCCCGACTCTGATGGACCAGGGACTGAGGGAGGGAGACAATAGGCCCGCGAGTTGAACTCCCCCAATCGCAACCGGGGCAGGACTCCACTCAGTAGAGACAACGAAACGGAGTATACGGACAGGTGTAGAAACGGACGGTTATCGGGGCACTTTCTCGACCAGACGGAGCCACTGAATGGGAGGGTTGGGCTTAGTACAGGGATACTGGTCGGCAGCGCGGCCCATTGGTTCCCATGGGATGGACGGCTGACTGTAGGCGGGGCCAAGCGCCAGCGGCGAATAGAGGTTCTGTAAGAGGCTGGCTACCCGCCCGCCTACAGTGTTCGCTGCCAATCTCCCAAAGCACACCCACCTCAATGGGAACAGACCAGTCCTGGGGTCTCCCGGGCCCTGAGCAGGGGCCCCGCTGTCTAAACACACACGACGGCATCTACCTCAATGATGCGCCGCTGCACCTCGGCTTAGAGCTCGCCACCACGCGGGCCAGGGCCCAAACACAAACCACTAATAAAGACCCAGAGACGCCAACAAACCACACCCCATCTCCGCTGCCACATCAGACGAAAACAAACTCAAAGAGGGGGTGGAGGGGGGGCAGGGAATAAACCGCTCCATTGAACATTACTCAGATATTTCCCTTGGCTACAATATAAAGGCTCTGTGCAGACAGATGGGCGAGAAGGAAGAGTTTTTGTGTAAGGGGGCTCTCTGGTGTGAGGAAAGGGGGGGGGGGGGGTAGCTAATGTTGGGGTGGATATCCACCCACCGCACCTCCCCCAAACACCCGCTCCAGCTCCCCCTGTTGGAATTAGTCCCATTCCAGAGGCTGCAAGTTCACAAAAGTGTGAAATCAGATTATGAGCTTGGCTCATGTGATGCCCCATGCCAATCGGCTGATTAAACCGAAAAAAATGGAGGGGGGGGGGGGGTCTTCTCAGATGAGAAAGGAATGTTTGAGGGAAACAAGAATGGCGTCCCGCCCTGGCAGGATGAAAGCCCTGAAAGCATGGATTGATACATCAGTGTGAGAGACTGAGCGAATACAATGTCTGAGGGCAAATGCCTCTTTCAGTGCAGCACTGTTTAATTCTTTAGGTCTAAATTGTATCAAGCACAGCAGCTGACCACACATCTCCCGTAAGGTCAATGATGCCCAACAAATACACAGACTGGGCTTGGATGCAGAGTAGCACAGAGGACAGTCCAGTTGTCTCATTTATGTTTTTGAAATCACTGTACTGACCACAAGCCATTTTGAACAAAAGATCCAATGTAACTACTGTCGGTTGAAACACTGTATAGAATTTACTATTTATATCTGGTGACAAGCAACACACACACCCCTCAAGTGATGTAAAATAGGATCTAAGCCACAGGTGGCTTAGTGTCTGTAGGACTTTCGCTCTTAACTTGTACCTAGTTGAAAATTAAGGTAATTAATTAGTTAAGATCTCCACACTCCTGGTTATCTAGATCTTGACTATTTTAATTTAACATTTGCATTTCCACTTTTTTTTCATACATAAATTATGTTGTTCTGTGTACCCAATTTTTTTCGGTCGTCATCCAAAATGTGCATTGGTTCTTTATTCACTTAAACCACCATTGAACATCAGTTAAATAATAATAATTAGACACCAATTAAAAGGGGATAAAATCCAACAGAAACACGGAATGAAGGGCCACACTCGAAGTCGGCTACAAAACATACAACATGGTAAAGCTTTGTTGTAGGATTGTGTCTTAATGGCGTGGGGCATTCAAAGCAAATTAACATGAGCATCTGTCAATCCGAAAAATACTTTGCATAAGATGTTATGTTCAAATCAATAACTGAGATCAAAAGAAGCAACTGTGTTGCCGATGTGAACACACGTGACTCTGGTTCTGACCCGATCCCTCCTGCCCCACAACCCAGCCGGGTATAAATAATACAGCTCAGGTACTCACAGCTATCCGACTGGAAATCTGGAACAAACTGTTCGTCATCAGGCACCTGGGCTGTGAAGGAAGAGAAAGGGGGGTTAATACGTTGACAAACTTTGACGCCATGTTGGTTGGGCAACTCTGGAACTGTTCCTTTTGTCTTGAGGTCTTTAAATAAACTGCCGAAGCAAACTAGATGGTGAGATGCCAACAAGCCCTTGAATTGTGGAAAATAAGACAATGGACACTAGTGAACACTGTTAATGCAAAAGGTACAGAGGGGAAACTAACACATAATTAAAAGGTCACCGAATTAGACCATTTAGAAAGCGAGTGTAAATTGAGTCCTCTTAGTCAGCAGATGTGCTCATTTTTTGGGTTTTGTCTAATTGCTCTAGCTGAATGCACAGGCCGAACAGATGAATAATTCAAATGACAGTTTATGGCTCGAACGCACCACAGCCGTCTAATTGTGAAGTACCCAGGAAGTACCCTCAACAGGCCGAGGGCACAGAAATATTATGGGTAGAATTGCACCCAAACATCTACAGACAGACCTCAACAGCATGTTAAAAGGTTGGCAGATGAACTGTGAAGTGTGTCCTCTAAGCTAATTGCTAATCTTCCCTACTGCTCCCTGACACTCAATAACCACATACAGTACTTCCACATAAGTCAATTACTTATTAAAAATACTTTGTACTGCATGCTCTAAAGACAACAGCACATCAGGGGTAATTGTATTACACCTAACAAAAATATAAAAAGGATCAACAACTGTTACATATGAACATCGGTACACCATTCATCTGAAAAGACCTGATGAATCTACCTTAACTGACTGGCTTTTTTACAGTCACTCAGTAAAATAATTGTGTGTTTATATTTTTGTACAGTACACTTGTTTACAAGGTAAGTAGGTATGAAATAAACAGAGGGCAAATGCATTAGATCAGCAGCAGAGATTAGGAAATTGAATCATCTTGTAACAGCTATGCAGGGATACATACAAGCCAACTCACCTTCTGCAATCCAGATCTCCTGCAACTGACTAAGGTCTTGGAAGAGATCTGAAAAATATTTTTAGACATGTTTTTACAGAGCTAATGGACCTTTTCGCCCCCAAAAATAAATGCTAGAATGATAAGGGCTTGTTTCATTGTGTACAGCATGAATCAGCAAGAGCAAAGAGGAGTCTAATTACCTTCTGTGTCCTGGGCAAGTTCTATGTCAACAAACTTCCTTTTCCTGTTGTCTACAATGGACCTGCTGTACGTTTCCTCCACATGAGATTTCTGCTAAATCAAATAAAACACAACCTACATGTGAGTTATGACTGATGCCATGTCTCTGTCTCTGAACTGCATGCATATAAACAAGGCAGATCCAATACTAAACGCCCTCTGGCTGATAGCGGTATTATAGAGAACTTAAACATGCACATGAGAAGTACATTTTAATGTTCCAAATGCACTAATAAGTAGTTTATTGTAGAAATAGGGCACCTCAGGGTGGGCGAAATAAGCCAATCCACCTTAGCTAACAGCTGTATCCGAAAGCCTTCCAAGAAAAGCCCTGTGCCGCGGTTAACTTGAGTTTCCATGTCAGGCCAAGCACCGAGTCCAGGCATTCCACATGGCCTTGTGCCCAACAACAACTCTTAGCCGCGGTATACTGCCTATATGCTAGAGCCCAGAACGCTACACAGATAAATCCAAGGCTTTGTAGAGTCGAAATTCTATGGCTTTGGTCCAATATCCACATTAAAATGTAAGGCCAAAACATTCTGCGTGTTAACAGGCACACAACAGTTAAGTTGGAACAAAGCTGATAAAGACAACATTCATGCTTCTGATTTATATAGAGAACAATATAACAACTAGGAGGGACATTTAAATAAATGTTTCTAAAATACATATTTATTAGAAAACGACCAGACATCAGTAGATAACGTTCTTACATTCGCTGGTACCAGAAATGGGACTTGCTGATCATAGAATCCGTCCATGTTATCCAGGTCTTCAAAAGTTCCCAGAAAGGGGGATTCGCTTTAAAGCGATAACGCAAGGGTCACTATTTGCTAAATGTTCAACTGTGGACAAACAAAAAAACAGAAACAAGTTTAGATGAAGTCTTCTTTGCTACTCTGAAAGTTACTCGATTTATCAGTCTATGCTGTAGACACACGTAAACAGACAGCAGAACCACAAAGACCCTACCCCTGTTACTCGCCGTTATGTATGGTAACAGGGATGTTTTTAAGAGAACATGCTGGTTAGATACATGCGAAGACACAAATTGTAGTTGTGCAACATATGAAGCTATCACATAAGAGTAAATTGTACGTTAACAGGAGTACACGGAGTGTTTTCTTCCCCCTGAAAAGTAGACCTTGTAAAATAAAAACCACAGACGGCAAAGTAAATCTAATCATACAACTCCATACGCAACGAACGAGGCACGATGTCTACGAAACGTTTCACAGACGCACGTTTAGTCAAATAACGGTACAGGTTTAGGATTCTAAAATTCCAATCACTTTTAATAAGACACAAAATCGTTGAAACGGCAACAATCAATTAAGACGAAGCAGAGGAAACTTTCAAGTACGTCTTGCTATTTAGTCTGGGTAGCGTTGTTTTTTAACTGAACCTACATGCTGGAGCGCGAAAAATTATTTTATTTACCCCTTTCTCAAGTCCAATCGCATGAGATGTTTATACTTTTTTGCCACCATAGCGTGCGTGCGTGTGTGTGGGGGGGGGGGGGACACTGCGCTTTCAATATACGTTATAGCACAGCTGCCTTGTCCCCTGGGCAGAGCCCAGCTCTAAACCTCATACAGTGTCACCAGGCTCACTACACCCGGTGTACTCACTACATGACGAAAACAGGCATTGCTGGCCGATCATTAAAGTGACACGCATAGAAGCAACCCATGGAAAATATGTATTCACTGATGCATAACACGTGCCACTCCAAGTGGACATCCATGACGCATATTTAATTTACATCAAATTGTTGTGAAAACAGAACTAGATAATGAACCGTATTCTTAAAAAAAAAGTCCTCATACCATTCACATTTTCCATCATTTAACTTCAGTAAATTCTGAAGTGTGGGAAAGGGTCGGCATTTTTATTCACTATAACAATAAAAAAAAGAATGGCCCTTGAAATAAGAAATCGGAATGACAAACATTATTTTGTTTTTAAATAGTAACAGCTAAACGACCAAACTAAAATCTTATCTAGTTAAAAGCATTGGCAATTGTTGAGGAGATGAATAACATCCGACACGGCCGACCCCCCCCCCAACCCCAATTCACCGACCCTTGTTTTTGTCAATGAAGTGAAACTTGATCCGAGTAGAACTGCAAGAAAGGAAAAAGCCTGACCCTGTCCATTCATAAAATCACAAGCAGCCCACTGACCTCGAAGATAAGGAAACCATTATGCATACTTAAATAAAAAAGGGACACGCACATAGGACTACACAATGCACACAAACTACAATATAGTGCATGGGACAACTTAATACATAGCAAAAGAAAATGGTTGCCAAAGTAGGCTATGTTTTCTTGAAGAAGATGGCGATCCGTTTTCGCCCATGGTAGAGCTCTAACTGAGCTGTTGCAGGCGCTCGTAAACTTCTAGATTTTACATCGATTCGCAACAGACGACAATTCATGCAAAATAAGAATCTAAAGCATTGAGATGTTAAGCTACTCACCCTTTAGACGTTTCAATTCCGTTACAGCGTGGGAAGAATGTAGGCTAATAAATCCACAAATGTCTGTCTTCGTTCCGTGATTAATTGATGCGCTCCCTTCGAATCATACAACTAGACTGAACGCAAAGGTAATGGACGGGTTGGTATTCCCTGGGGCTCCAGTGGTACACAGAAGGCACGCGCTCATTGGCTTGCAGGCATTGTCATTCCTGGGAGTAGCCAATGGACATATGAAACTTATAAATTATTCATGAGGAGCACGAGGACCAATGGTAGTGTTAGTCTATCCTATATTTATGAATGGCTAGCTTTCATTCAAAAAAAATGGTTATCGCCTCCGTGAGACATTTAAAGGGCCAGCGGTGAAATAAAAAAAACCTAGTTATAACAGACAGTGGAAATACACAAATCGATGGTTACTGTTTTATGTATGTTTTTTATGATTTCGCCAATAACTGTAATTTTGAAACAGGTTGACCACAGTCCACTACATTATTCACAACCCCAATATGATGTTTGCAATCGGAAAACAAATGCAACGCAAATGAGATATTAGAAATCCCAAATGCGCCCCCCCCCTACCATGTCTGTAAGAAGGATCAAATATATTATTTACACAGTAAAACGTAAACAAATGTACCCTGTGACATTTAACATTACAAAAAGACAAAATAGCCAGTCACACTGCAGGGCAACTATTGTCATAATGAGGCAGCCACCAATAGTGAACATTTTATTTCATTTAAACCTAGAAACAACCATTTCAGTTTTGTGTGTTGGTACATGTGTTTGGCCGTGTGTATATGCTTGCCTGTGTGCATGAACGTGTGAGTAAAATTAGTCTACTACACAGTTAATATTGGAGTTTTGTATAGACACCAAAAGTTTGCCACATGTACCCTTTGTGATTTGTTTCTGTGTGATAACACTGCACACGGAAGGCAAGAACGCAGACCAGCTACATCCAATAGGAGAACAACTATTTACAGTTTAGGATTAGGTTAAGGGTAAATCATACTATTTGGGTTAGGGTTAGAATTGTTGTTACTTATAGATTAGGAGATGGAGAACAATCATTTTTGTAGTCCCCACAAAGATATAAAAACAAATGTTTGCGAGCATGAGAGTAGGTGAAGGAGTGTTCTGTGTGTGTGTGTGTGACTATTTGCATATGTCTATCTTGGATGTGGTGCTAGGATTATTGCTTATTGTCATAGCATTAAACCCCTCTCATTATCACCAGACCCACTAAATTTGGAGTTCTGTATATAAACCTAAACCCTGCAGTTGAAAGTGTAATTTACAAACATCCAGAGAATATCCAACAGCTGGTATGAACAGCATAATCCCTACAAGCCAACAACCATGAAGCCAAGATTACAAGATTGAAGGATGGACGTGAATAGTAGGAATATATAAATACACAGATTTGTTGACCGGCCCCTAAAGACTCAAGGGGAGAGGTTCAATTACAAGTAAGGCTCATTTTATTATTGGACTGTACGTCCGCTCTGTCGGTGGGCATGGATTCGGTCCGAGCTGTGTTTGTGTGTGTCTGGGGGAGGGGGGTTGTTTGAGCGTGAGCATATTGTGTCTCTATTTCAATTCTTTCCCTAAATAAATGCGACCCACTCACAGTGACACATGCTCTGTGGCATGCCATAGAGCGCTACACTGGTACAAATACGCCCCAGTCCTGAAGGACCGCAGAGCTATACTTCTGGAGGTGACCCGCGGGGAACAGCATCATTTCCTGTTTCCTTTACTAGGCCAGCCTTATTCCAGCCAGCAGGGACGGGGTCAGTGTGACCCGTGTTTGATCCATATGGCACTGAATGTACTGTCATCCAGTTATGGTTTAGCTTCTTCTACACACACAAATGCATGCTTGCAAACACAAAGGCACGACAAGATAATTTTGGGTCTCGCTACGTCCTACTGGTGTACTTGAGATCTATTGGTTTGTTCATTAAGTAGGACCACTTCTAGCCCAAAACGTGGAATAATAATGGCATGGTACCGTGACATTCTAAAACATACAGTACACTGCAAAATGGGAAATAATAATAACACTGTACAGTGACATTCCAAAACATACAGTTCACTGTAAAATGGTGAATAATCATGACACGGTACAGTGACATTCCAAAACATACAGTGCACTGCTCTTGAACACGCTAAAGCCTTACCAAATATGAACTCCATATTAGTCCCTTGTTAGGCCCATTCCCGACTTCACTTCAATGGACTCCGTCGCAAGTCGGACCAATGTACTGTAGCACCCAAAACACGTTAAGTGGATTACTTTCCCATATTAATCATTGAATGCTTTCTTGGCAGTCATGCCAAAGGGGAATGCCTGACTCAGCGAGATAATGCAAAACTGGGAAGAAATCTGTGCCGAGGGCAACTGTCTTGAGACAAAATGTGACTACTGTATATAGTGTACTGTACTGCTCATGTCTGAAGATCTACCCTAAAGAAAATATAGTACCCTGCTTTGGGCTTGATTCTGAAGAACTACCCTAAAGGGAATATAGTACCCTGCTTTGGGGTCGAGTCTGAAGAACTATTATAAAGTTAATATATTATCCTGCTTTGGGCTTGGTTCTGAAGAACTACCCTAATGGGAATAAAGTACCTTGCTGTGTCCCCAGGTCTAAAGCATTGTATTACAGGTGCCATCTTGAATGCTTGACACACATAGATAACTTCTGTCTTATCTTTGCTGTGGCAAATAAAGGACTCCCATTCGAAGAGTCCTCTATCTCTGTGAGGCTTCCAGTTATAATTAGAGTTGGCATTCCAAATGACACTCTATTACCCATAAAGTGTACTACTTTTAACCACCCTTTCTCTCGATTTCTTCTCAAATGTCTTTTGCCTCAATGTTTCTGCAGGTGCATAGTTGGGACAGAGGTAAGAGTCTACATTTACACACCAGAAAAAGGTGAGGGCTCTCCTTCCTCACAACAAAGAGATTCCTTGGAGAAGGTCTTAAAGAGCAATCTGTGAAGGTTTTGAATTTACCATTGCATTGAGAAGAATACAACATATGAATTTACCATTGAATTTAGAAGAATACAACATGTGAACATATCGTTGAATTTAGAAGAATACAACAAATGAAGGCCCCAAGGACTTAGTGAAATATAATTGATATTTTCTAATGAATGTTGTGAATCTTAAATGACCAGTTAACGATTGTTTTGGATCTCATTAATATTGTCATTATACATAGCCCCATCTATAAATTAGTGAATAGTTACTTTTGTACAGTATCCTAAAGCATTTTGTAAGGCGTTATACTGTAGACTGCAGAATGCCATTTTAAGCACCCCAAATAGCCCAGCATTCTTTACGTTAGAGTTATTAAACATAGCATTTAAGGTAATTGGTTCATGAGCATGTATTTTAAAAATGTCAGTGGGTGTTTTTGTTTAAGAATAAACGTTAAAAACACACCTCAGATGTTGGAAAATCAAAGCAGCTTTTTATGGTGGACTGTGTGTTTGTGTGTGTGTGTGTGCGTGTCGGCTTGCAGGCCTGAGGGAAAGAGGGGGTAGGTGTAAAGGAGTAGCGTGTCATTCACAGATGTGGTGAGGGATATGGATCTTCTGCTGTGTGTCCAGTCAATCACATTAGAGTCACAGGTTCTTCCCTCTCAGCAAAAACCGTAACACTGGTGTGTTCCTTAGTGTGGAGCCTATGCATTTTTATTCATTCAATATAGATAATTCAGCACACATACTAATATAATCAGCATCTCACAACACGGTCTACTGTAAAAATACATTGTAACTGTCGGACATTGCGTGAGACACCTTTGTCCCAAGAAAAAATATTTATTTCTGGAAATACACTGGCGGATTCAATTAGTATCGAAAAAATGCGTGTAGAAAACAATTTGTCAGCATGGGTTTGTGTGATTGTGTTGGGGAGAATTGAACAAACTTAGAGGAGCATATCACCAATGGCATATTCCACCATTTTGTTTATTGATTTTTTTTTGTCCATCAACATTGATGATGCCAACACACAGCTAGCGTCAAGTGGGCAGACAGACAGGCGTTAGGCGACGCCAGGGAAGAAAATGGGAATACCGATTTCACAACCATCTTTTCGCCTTCTTGTCACCGAGTTCTAGCTACAGGCGTATAGACAGCTACACACATACACACTTACATACCACACTGACCCTGAGGGGGTAAACACCACGGAACTAAAATAAACAGGCCTCCATATTAAAGTCAACGATGTATAGACGTTTAGACCGTACCCTTTTAATTACCTATGGACAAAAGTTCCGAGCCAGATCTATTAATTATATTTCTATGGCAAACACTATAGGCCTATGGGCTTTTATTCATGTAAGACATCACACAGGAATGATACGGACTGTTGGCATGGCTCCATTCAATCTGTCCGAGCCACTGGTGTCAATCAATACAGGCCGGGCCTAAGAATAGGAGGCCACCAATGACACTGATAGTACGATTAACCTCATTGGCTCTGTGAGTCTCTAAAGGTTACGACGGACACTGGAGACAAAGACACAATTGTATCAAATGGAGAGAACGGTTACACGGACTGCCTTGGGCGCCGCTCCAGTTATTCTAATTGACAACCTACCTAGAAGTCGGCAAGATATTGTCAATGGTGTGTTGGTGTACGTATCCTTTTCTTTTTTGTGCCCTTTTTGTGGCGTAATGGGTGCAAAACAAACAAAGCCCTAGGATTGTTACAAAGTTTCTGTGGCTGGTTTAAACCCATTAACGCTTCCTTTAACCAACATCCAAACGGAGGCTATTCTTTTTCCTCATTGGTTGTGTGTTAGTAGCAACTGTCTCCCGAAGGCTGATTAGTTGACTCAAACTCTGAATCAGGATTGTACACAGTTAAGGTAAGGTTATCAAAAGGTTATGTTTAAGGTACGCATTAGGGGTCAAGGCTAAAAGTAGGGGCAAGAATTAACATTGGGTTTTTGAGTAGGCACAAACACTAACCCCTGTCAAAAGCCTTCTCACAGCACAAAGCCTGTTAGCTCCGCCCTTACAGCTCCGCCCTTCCCATTGAGGCAACCAACAATGAAGAAGCATTTTTTCTGTTTACAGGGCACAACTTTTTACAGTGTACAATTAAGGATGGAAAACACTAACCTCCAACTAATACCCTGTACTCCATGTCACCGTGGACAACGCATGGATTTCCACAAGTCACTACATACCATCATCGTTACTGGCACGAACACAGACAGGGACCACCGCAACACACTATATGGCTATTACAGTGGCTGATAGAAAAGCTGGCTGAATGACTAACCTTTGACCGGGCCTGCAAAGGGTAAATGTGTAATATAGTGCTGTTGAAACCAAAACCCTATCGGTAAAGAAGATAATGGATGACCTCCCGCTGGCCCTTCTAGTGTCCTTAGAAGAGGTAATATTCCAAACGCGTTGACAACTTGGCCCACACCAACACCTCTGAAGGGTTGAAGGGTTTGCTGGTAGTCGAGGGCCACCCTCGATGGCATGGATGGCACGGACCCAGCAGTTGTTTAGTGATGTTGGTTGTTGGAGCACAGACACAGAGGAGTTTTTTAAGAAACATTATTGGTCCGTAACCTGTATGGCAAGTGTCCTGTTGAGAGGAAGTCTGACTGTTTGGCTATTGAACATTTCGGATAACTGGACAGAGGTGATCGGTATGACTGACACAAACATGGATAGAGTCTGACAGGATTAAGTTTGGTGTTCTGAGGTCGGCATCCCTTCTTCTCCAAATGGTGAATCACAAAATGGTCACTTGGTGGACATTTCTCCTGGGAGGTCTCAGTGTCCCATCAGTGTCCTGTTCTGGCACAATATCATCAACATGCTAGCTAGTGTACCAACGAGAAAATCGCCAATGATAGATTGTAGGGGTTGACTAGCTAATATGAGCTAACACTAAGACAGGTTATAGTTAGACGGAGGGGTTTGAAACAATCTGTGTGGTCTCTCTCTCAAGGAGACAGATATTTCTTTCTGTCTCCTTTGTTTCAGCAGGCATGCGGTGGTGTAACTTCAGAGAAAATATATAAACAAATATCTATGTACACGTCGTTATAACGGTTAAAATGTAAAATAATACTTTCCCATCAGTGAAAAGTAAACTGTAAACATGCACACTTTTCACTGAGCCGCCTCTATCCAGGACTGCTTCACAAAAACAAGCCCCATCGTCCAATGACCGCTGGGCAACAACGTCTTGTGATTATTGTACAGGTTATGTGGTCATTGAACTGTTGGCCGCATATACAGGTTAGAGGTGTTGCAGGATCAGACAGACTAGGTCCCAAACCCTTATTTTCTATATAGTGCATTGCTTCTACACATTCCTGGTCTAAAGTAGTTAACAATAAAAGATAGGCTGCCATTTGGAACTAAGTCAATGATGCACCTATACCCTGTGGTCATTGGACGCCTGTTTTAGTGGGCTGTGGATGCGAGACTCTTGGCTCAGTGGGATCTTAAAGGGAACTAGGGGCGAGGACATCAAACGTTTGCTCCTACTTGGTCAGAGTGAAGCCCAATGGCGCCCTATTGCTTAATTTGGGCACTACAAATATAAAGATTCATGTAGAGATTAGGGCGCAATTTCAGACCAAGGCGTTTCATAGGGCTCACTCAGCTCTCACCACCCTGTGCCCTGGATTCTAACCCCTCCTGGCATACAAGGTTGCAAGGCCACCAGAGGGGGCGTGTCTTGTGCCAGCCCCAGACTGTCATTCACGTGACTCACTGGGGAACACTGATCTGTTTGTAGTCTTCTATACTATGCCTCAAAGGTCTTAATGTAATATACTATTCAAACACCTTCTAGTGTATGTGCACACAACTTCCAGAATAAACTATAACCCTATATATATATGTATAACATAATGTTTGGACATATACAGTGGGCCATATTTATTGGGCCAGTGATCTATTCATAGGGATAAGGGGAGATATAGTAGGTCTCACAGGTTCTGCCTCTGCTGTCCTGATGTCTTTTCAGCTGTTGCGTTTCAGTTTGACTTTCAGCCATTTAAACGGATAACATCTCTTCATGTCGTCTCAATGGCTCTGCCCAGAAGCAACATCAATGTAATGAGATCCACTATTTCACAGGCAGAAAGCTGCCCCGCCTGGCCCCCTGGTTTTGCCATCTTGACGGCAAGCAACACTTCACATTGCGAGCTGATGTTTTCACACTGTAATTAGGAATAGTGTTACACAGAGTAGATCCTCTTGAAATAGTGGGTTAAATTTAGGTCTTGTCCACGCTGTGGTAAATCTGTCCGTGGTGCCTGTTACGCCATCACTGATAAGCATTCTTCTAGGGTACAGATATTAGCCACTAATTAATAGTCAAATGAGGCCTTTATAGTGTGATGTTAACCAGTTATTAGGATTTAAGTATATTTTATTCAAACATGTCCCTGATTAATCTTTAGTAGCCTAATTGGTGGCTATAATAACATTGTATGCATGGTGACTAAGTACAGTAGCAAGTTACAAAGGGAACAGAGTGATAATGTGCCCTCTTAAAATGGGATTATTAAAAACATAGCACTTTTACACATTAGTTCCTTATTTTGAACTGTCATCACATATTTTATACCACTTAATTGAACAGAAAGGATAATACCTCCCCGCATTTACCATACAAACACACCTCCAGTCCTTTAACTGAAACCGGAGTAAACCTCCATACATTTGAATATTGGATTATGGTAGTTATTTTTTTACGATTACATTTCTTGTATTTTAGCAGACGGCATCCCCGATCACTGTGGCATTTACTTAGACCAGAGGAAAAGTGAGCTTCCTTTGGGCCTGACTAGCACCAACCTTTCTTAGCTTTTGAGCCTTGCCAGTAGTGGAATTCACTGTACAAAATGGCACACATCTCGGGACTAGCCATGGCCATTTCTTGCAAGACTATTTAATTGACCAAAGGACAAAAACCTTAAGAAGCCTTATAGCTTATTCAACTCCAGTCTAGTCATTTTACCATTAGACAGTAATCATTTTTGTTACTTTATGTAGTACATGTCTTATTGCCTAATCATGTTTTTATTTTCTGTTTAGGGAAAGTAATATTGCTGCTAATTTGCTCCAGGGACCTCCAGGTTGGTATTTAGACATAATTATTAAATGCATAATTGACTAGCTACCAAGCAAAAACATTTTAGCTAATATTACTAATTGAGTAATTGCCTGTGGCTGACATAACGAGAAACACTGATGCACACCCTGTTGCACTAAGATAAGAAATATATTCCTCACATATGCCATTTTGACAACGATGTAGCTTTAATTTGGCAAACAATTAAAAAACTAAATTAATATTTTGACGTGGGCGTGGATTTAGTTTTATTTTATGTAACATGGTCAGGATGGAAGAATAAGTTCACATTTTATTATATAGTTTTCTGTCAATATTTTATATTATATTGTTTTGATAATAACGCAATATTATTTTTGCGTTAGTGTAAAGTACTCACACCAAAACGGTCATTTTTATGAGCAGTCATTTTTATGAGCAATGTAAATTGACAAGTAGTTGTGTTTTCATAAAATTTTGACTTAAAAGTTGTTGAATGTCCGTATTGCATGAATGTCTTATCTGACTAACCAGGTGATATGGGGATTTGTTTTGCAAAAATGTGGTTATCCTTCTGAATAAGGAACACATTTTAAGTTATTATACCCTGCTAGTCCCATATCAAGACAGCTCATGGACAGCATTTACCTTGCATAACCTGCTCATTCTTGACTATAAATGTGTCTTTATGGTTTGCCAATAATGATAGTAATATGGATTGGCAAATGTTTTAATTGAACAAATATTTAGTATTAATATATGGTTAATAACACACAATAACAACCTAAGTTGCTACTTACATACACACTTATAAACCATCAATAAGTGACTAATATGTTGCACCTTCAAAAAAAAAATTGTTGGATCCATACCTCATGTATCTCTAACCTTTTGAAAAACACTCTCTGTTGTTGGATGTGGCATGTTGGTTCTACCTGTAGCAAAACAGGGCATTTAACCTTAAGCTGTCGTACTGATCAGGACCTTTCTCTGAAGCCCTTTTCCATCTTCACAGGGTTCAGATCTGTTTTCTGTCTTACTAGGTTCTTCTGACTAGAGCATTGTCTCATCTCCCATAATCTACATCAGGGGTCTCCAACTTGCTTGGGCATGGATCGTTTATTTTTGTATATATTTTTTGTATATTAATTTGGCACATTCTTTTATTCTATACAACTTTCCCTAGGTCATTATTGTTTAAGTGAATGTACCACATTTGTAATGCCAACTCATCTGAATTATAATTTTTAAGGCCTGGAACAAAAATAAATAAATACATTGTATTCCCCTGTAATAACACATCTGGCCTTTTAACTACACATGTAGCAAAAAAAAATTGCCGGTCTTAAATAATCCGAGATCTAATGCTACGGCCATTTCAGACAAATCAAAGTATGTCTGTCGACTAACAACACACATCATCATTATTAGCAAAACGAGTGATCCAATCCGGGCACCACAAACACAGGCAGTGGCAACACCCAGATGTTTTATTTTTAAAGCAACAATGTCTAAGAATCAATACTAATTTTATGTTGATTAGTCAATAGCTTAGAGTCTAAATGAAGTTGATGTTTTCATGACAATTTGAAAGAAAACCGTATTTACCGTGGCAACTGTTTCACACGCTAATCATCTAGCTAGCAGTAGTTATGAGTCGTTAAGAAATGACCTGTTAGAGACCCCTGTTGTAAATAATTCCCCAAACCTTTCTAGTCTTTTCAATACTGTACAATAAGCTTATTTCTTTCTTTAACCTATAGCTGTTCTAGTGGCCTACACATCTCTCTACATACATATATCCAGTGTAAGGTCCAATTTCCTCTCAATAATTTTTCAATGTCCCTTGTGCAGTGGGCTCTGATCCACTGGTCAGTCAGCAGGACCAATGGCCTTTCCATCTGTAGTATGTCATGCTGTGTCAAGGGCCTGTATGACAGAGTCCGATTTTGCTTCACTAATATGTGCCAAGTTGATGGCCGGTCTTACCCTCAACCACAGAAAAAACACCAGTCCTTAGCATCTGTTTGCCCCAGAGCCAAGCATCAGTTCAGCCATGGCTATTACATCTAAAGACGCTTGTAGTGGTCCAGAATCCCTGTGTGTTAGTTTGAGTTTCACATGCTTCCCAGAACACTGCGTGTTTTGCCTCGCGGCCACCGCCAAGCGTAAACGAAGAAGTCAATAATAGATGATCTCTTTCCGTTTCATCTCTCAGGCAGTGCGGTGGTTGGGTGCCGTGGAGACACGCGGAAGCTAACACTCTACAAGCTCTGATCCATTATTCAACGGTTTCCTTAAAGAGAGAAGAGACACACACACAGAACACAACCATGCTACTTTTATCTATCGTGTCTCAATCCTCCCATCCCTCGCTCCTTCACTTCTACGCTCGTCTATGCTCTTCTCTGCCCTTCAATCTATTTCAGCAGCTTCTTCTTCATCACTATTTGTCTCTAATCCTCTGAGGACCTTGGCTGCATCCCTAGATAACCTATGTGCAGGCTGGCATTTTGTTTCGCCAAGGCAACGTGGCAGTTCAGTCGTGTCTGGGACTGGAACAGGGGCTAGTGGGCCAATGGCAGGGTTCGAATAGAGTTCTATATAAGCTAGAAAATTGGTACACAGGAAGTGGTCATTACACTGAGAAGTCAGTTCATTTTGAAGTGTTACTTTAGGTCCAGGAGGCAATGACTAGGCCTTCCGGACATGTTGAGTGGTTCTGCAAAAGGATCCACACAGTGATATTCCCCACGAACCTCTCCACCAGACCTCTTATCCCCCCCAGGTATACAGTTCCTCTGCATGAGGAACAATTAACAAGTCCAGTCCTCGGCTGGTTTTGGTGGAGCCACTGGTGAAGACTGTGTGTGAAGTTGGGGGTGGGGGTTGATGTGTCATCCTCATTCATAGTCCTTACTCCGGTTGCGTCTTTTGAACAGGAAAAATGGGGTCTTCTGAGGCGGGCCCAGTAGCATGGGAACCTGGTTCTTATGTGTGATCTTTATCTGTAAGGGGAGGACAAGATGAAACTATATTATGAAACTGAATTTTGCCTCAGCAATCAAAGCTTTTTCGAAAAAACTTAATGTTTTAGCAAAATGCCTACAACTGTGAGGGGGGGTGACAAGGGAGCTTTGGACCAGTAGAGGTCAAGTATCAAGAAGTCCAATCGTTCTTTTCTATATCTAAATCCATTAACCAGATACACAACGTCATTTCACTGTGATATTCTGTAGATGAAATAGCAAGCCTTTCATGCTTCCTAGCAAATGGAATATTTACCATTGAATATAACAATTATTTAACATTGAAGTCCGAATAACAGCACAGAACACAGAAAAACGTCCCTCAGCTTGGCCTTACACCCCCGCAAGTTCCATCGAAAAATAATGGGGGATGTAACACTGACTGAGATGAACGCGGCCATTTTGTCCTCAACACTATTTCTCCGGATTGATCACATTAATAAAGCAGAAGGCATTGTGCTGTTGCTATGCCGTCCAAGCAGCATCCCATCCTCTTTTAATGACATAACCAGTCAGTGGTCTAGTGTGACATACCACTGTTTCAATTAACAGAGCTGTCACAGTGAATGTGGCGCGAGCTCTGGCGGTGGAAGGGCTGGATGGAGGGAAGGACATTGAAAGGCAAGTGGAGGTGCATTAGGGGGGTTTGTGCGTGTCTCTCACCGTGCACGGGGGCTGCATCCATGGCTCCCCGTCAATCTGCATGGGCAGTGGCCGGGAAGTCCTGTGAAGAGATATAGGGTAGAGGTGTAGAGGTAGAGATAGGGTAGAGGTGTCGGGGGAAAGGTATGGAGATCACTCGCACTTCTGAGGCGCACAGTTCCATTCACACCGTCCATCACATCCATCCGCGGATCTGAGTTAAACAGAGCTGTCTCTGTTCCCACGAGTAGTATTCCCAGACAGGCCCTTTCAGACCTCCAATCTCTAAACGTGCTCACTCAACCACTGCACACACACACACACACAAAGTTAGTTTAACCCTTTCTTGCATGAATCACCAGCTAGGGACGCAGTGTATGGGAGAACAACTATGAACGCTCTTTTAATTCTGGTTTTGGAAAATGTTAAGGGTTGACTGAAACAGGTGAGGGGGAAACTTTGAGTGGGTCCTCTATAAATGGGTCTGTAACTGGGCCCACTGTGAATGTTAAATGGACCGGGGCCATGCTGGAGTAACAAAAACATGTGAACTAATTTCCCTTTTCAAAAACGGACTGGTTGGTAGGCATGTCTAAAAGTGTCTTGAGTGGCCTCAGACAGGTGAGAAAGGTAATTTTCCAGGCCTCGATTCCAGTCTCTCGTGGCTGTAATGAATGTCAGCAGGTCAGCCGTCCGGCTTATTGGACACGGCTCTGGTGAAATACACCACCTGTTGGAAATGAGTGCGAAGTGAAGAACAGACGGGAAAAAGGAGACACCCGTCTGGGTTTCGGGGACGGAGACGAAGGAATGGAGGGCGTGGCGGGTGGAGGGGTGGACGGGGGGGCCAAAGGGAGGAACGGCAGGAGGAACCCTGACCTGATGGTGACGTCGGAGCATTGGGCCAGCCGGCGGCCGGCGCTCTTCAGGCCGGAGTAGATCTTCCCCATCTCCATGGCCCCCTCCAGGCCCACCACCTCCAACAGCTGGTCGCTCAGGTCTGGGAACAAAGACGAGAGAGAAGGAGCGGTGAGAACCAGAGCGCTTGTAGACTGCGACAAAGCCAAGGAGGAGCAGGGGAACTGGAGTTTCAGTAGGATCGTGGAAAGGCTCTAGAAATGCTGAAGAGATGTTTATTTTGATCCTTACTTTGTATTGTTAAGGATGTTAAGGATGCTGGTAATCCCCCGCAACCCCCCCCCCCCCTCCGACACACACACACACACATTTCATTTCCTCTGCTTTCAGCTCTCTACAATCCCCCTGTTTCCACGTCTCTCTGCTGTTGTCACCCTCCCTCCGGCTGTCGGTCTATCTGAACCGTATCCCTGGCTAATCAGGCACGCTAGCCCGTGTAGCTCTGAGGTGCTGCTCAGCTGATTAACAGTGCAGGGCTTGCGCTATGCCAGCTGAACACCTAGAGATAATCACACCATTTGATTTCACCCAGCCTATTACATCCACACAAAGACTGAAAACAGCCTGACGGTCAGTGATAGTTAAATGACTGGAGCCATCCTCAGCGCAGTGAGTGTGTGTGTGTGTGTGTAGTCATGCCTTTTCCCACTGAGCTATAGGCGTTCTGTATGGCCCATGGCAGTGTAAACATTGTTAACCGTTTCCCAACGTTGCCACCCAATCCCATTATGCCTTTCTGTCTTCTAGTCAGCCACAAACAGGAAGCAGTCGCATGTGGCTACTACATTTCGGAAAGAGGGAGGGAAGTAAGAGATGGCTGTCTTGGCTTGTGCAGTGGATCTGATGCAAAATGGACCTGCATTGACAAGTGTAACAGTAACTGTCTGTCCGTTGGAGTGGAAAACGTCTATATAAAAAAAGAGTCAATTAGTTGCCTGGTCTCAAAAACTGCACAGGTGACCAAATGCTTCTTTTAAGAAGTTAGCAGTTCACTAAAAGCCACTGGAAACCTATTCAGCTTCAGAGCTGCCTTTAGTGCTGCTCTATACAGAACCGTGCATGTGAGTGGCATTTAAAGGATATTGCTGCTTTTTCCTTCACACTGGGTATTGTTAAAGTTTCTATGGGGATAAGAAAGTCAGTGAGTCACTTGCACTTTTTAATATTTTAAATTCACACAGCAAATGTCAGACGTGGGATGAGGGGAAACATTGTAGATCACTGAGAGAGTCCAACGCACAACATGTGAGTTGAGGCTCCACAGTCAGAAACCATACCTTCACCAGAAACCAGGCCGTGGGCGTCATTAGGAACCAACGTGCGTACAAACAGGCCATACCTAGAAGAAAGGGTGCCGTTTGACCCGCTTCTGCTTCAACCTGTAGTTCTGACGCTGAGTCAACCTCAATACCTACTGTTCACTCGATTCTTTTCTACATTTTTAAAAAATGACGTGTGGACTGAGACAACGGTAACCGACATTCGAAGGGACTAACTGTTTGACGTGTAAATAGATCGAACCAAAAAGCGATGGGGACAATTGAGGACAAAAACCCCGGTAGCCTTTCACTTTTCCCTTGTGTGCACCGGATACAAGCCCAGTGCTCGGTTATGGCCTCACCGTCTGTAACCGACAAAACACAAACATCCCCCATCGCTCTGCTCGTTTCGACGTCCACAGGGGTCGTTCTAGCATAGCACGTCCCAACAGCGCCAGCTCATTTGTTAGCCAGTATCCGACCTTCCGCCAACCCAGGGGACCAGCCCGAGGCAACAAGGACACTTCCTAACTAAACTCCCAGGCCGTATCCCACAAAACACCCTAACAACATAGTTGTTGGGCCCCAGACGAAAGCCGTATACTTTGTAGGGGTAGAACGCCATTCGGGAAGCCCCCCCCCGCCTCTATTTGTGAGGGACGTGGTTTTTCCCAGAAAGAATAATAGGATTGAGATCCATTAAGGGCAAACTGGGCATGATGAGCCCTGGATTAGCAGTAGTGGACGGGTGACAATGTGAGCAGTGTGCAGGCTGGAGGACCGGCCCAGGGTTTACATGACAGATGGGGACTCAACGGGGACCGGACTCTGCACCGAAACAGCAGAGCTCTTCTTAGTACATCAGATGACGAACAGACCAGAGATGAGTAAAGTAAACACATATGTTGGGCCCAGCGCGGTCCGGGCCTCCCCGGTTATTTATGAACTCCCACTTGCGCAAGTTTGTAAATGTATCAGGTGAAATAGGACCAGATTAATAAAAGAATGCAGCCCAAAACCAATATAAAAAGGATACTAAAACTATTCCATAAGGAACATTGTTGCTGCTTTGGCGTGCTTTAGGTGCATTTTGCTCAGAGCAAGCAGGAAAGATGTTTGCCTGGCTGTCTGTACCATCTTTCTATAGAAGGAAATTGTCTGAGAACAGATTGTCATTTACAGCAACAATCTGGGGAGCAATTAGTGCAAAGTGCCTTGCTCAAGAACAGTAGACATTGGGCTTCAAGAAAACACTGTCTCTATATTTCCCCACTTTCTTGTCCAATAGAGCACAAAATGCCTGAATATGACATGGAAGATGGTCGGTCAAGGCAGCGGCTCTTTAAAAGAGTTCGTTTTTTTATCCTGGTGTCAAACTATTTCTGTGTACCAACTTCAAACTGTAATGATAAAAGTCATCAAACAAAAGACACTTAGACCTAAGTTAAAGCTCTAAAATAGATACATATTACAATTGTACGTTGTGTTTGCCTTCATCCCCAGACAGTCCGCTGCTCTGTGACCCTGTAAGAAGTAATTTGTAGCTATCCCAGATTGCATATTTAATAGGAGGATTCACTGTCAAAAAGACAACCTCTGTCCATGGGCTTTCAGATCAGATAGTGACACCACTATGTGACCCTCTTTCCATATACAGCAGTAAAAAGGAAGGCTAATTATTATTATTCTATATTTTCACATGAAGAGCAAAATGTCAGAAATGTTAAACGCGTGTATTCAATATTGAAATAATGTTCAATGTTTTTTTGGAAACATGTATATGTACAAACACACACACAGATCCTCCACTCTTTACTGCCAAACTTAGACACAATGGCATCATATCCACAGCTCTTTATGTCACTGACCACCCTATGGTAGGGAGATTGGGAGGACAAGATAGAAAGGGAGAGACGGAGAGAGGAGAG
>JACXGK010001125.1:50106-77358 GCA_016801125.1 Novumbra hubbsi | reverse complement strand
TTATATTACCTGTCACTTCCCAAGACTGGGAGTGTGTTGGAGTTTATATCCAATGGGTTATATCACCTGTCACATCCCAAGACTGGGAGTCTGTTGGTTTCTTTATCCAATGGGTGATATTAAACTTCACATCCCAAGACTGGGAGTGTGTTGGTTTCTAAATCCACTGGGTGATATTTCTAAATTCAATGGGTTATATCACCTGTCACATCCCAAGACTGGGAGTCTGTTGGTTTCTTTATCCAATGGGTGATATTAAACTTCACATCCCAAGACTGGGAGTGTGTCGGTATCTATATCCAATGGGTTTTTAAACAGCTTAAGAGCAGATTCTTTGCTGTCTTTGTACAAATGAGATGCCTAGAGTTCCTATACTTTTGAAGGTTACGTTCTACATTTACATTCTATTTATTTAGCTCTTCTCCAAGGTGACTTACAGTTAATGCATTTGTCTTTGGATAACTAGATGGGACAAACACACAACCCAATAATAGTAAATCCATTTTACTCATAGAACTAGCTATAGGCAAAGTAAGGGTTAGTAGAGAAAAAAACCCACAGCTCTGATTGACAAAAGTCAATGGTAGGAGGTATTATCCTCATTTCCGACTGGCTGGCTGAGGAGGTATCAGGAACAGGTTTAAATGTGAAGCTCATTTCATTACTGTTCTTGACAACAACCAGCTTATATTTAGGTCAACCCGAAGATATACATCTCTGTTGAAATCACATAAATGATTAAGCAGCATTTCACAGATATGTTTCGTTAACAGTCACTGGTCTATAACAACATCTCACAAGAATAGGCAGTATGTGAAGCAGGTTAACCTGTAACCATGTTACGTCCACACAAACATTTAGCCGTCCTGTCTTATCTGAATGCTATAGTCATGTAGAACTTTCACTATATCATCAAATTAATGATCTACATGACCAGAAGACCAGAAGATGAACAAGCAAGCTGTAATTTTTCATGAAATGTGTTTCTCATGCTACATATTTGATGTGCTGTTTTTCATCCCTTTTCTCAATTGCTTGTTCATTGTTATTGGCATCCTGGGAGGGTGGCTTATCAGAGGTAGACATGTCAGTGAGATTTAAATTTGAGCCAATGTTACTGAGTGAGCAGCCCAAACCGGGCCGCCTCCTTAGGCAGTTTCAGTGCAAACAGTGGAATTAAATTTCATGGGCAGAAGATTATCACTGACAATACCCTCAAAGCTAACAGTAGCTGGGCTAACAATGGAATTTAAATTAATAGGCACAAGATTAAGACTGACAATACCTCTGGGAAAATGGACAGGTTCTAATCATAGTTTTTATAGAATAATAATATATAACCTCTGATTTGTTCCTTGAGTTAAAGCACATAGATGAAAGTCAAAATGTATCCACACGCAGTAGAAATTTTATAATCATAGTAATGTGAAATGTAACTACTCCGTTGAGTGACCTTGACGAGTATAATTTGCATGCGGTAAACCCTTACTGCTGTCACTACTGAAGTACTGCTACCATGACTACTGCAATGGACATCAAGGTGTCCTCAATTATTAAATGGATGAACGGATGCTACTGAAACTACTCCACAAGCTAAACACAATGGGAAACAGGCCAATTCCGATGCATAGCGTAAGAGATGTCAAAAGTCAAGCAGACCAACGAAAAGCAAAACTGAGACACAAATAGGAAGAAAACAAGAGATAATGAAAGGGGAAAAGACACAAAGATAGAGAGAGGGAGTGATGGCAGACAGGAGAAGAGATTGGTTGAGATTAATGGACTTTAAAGGTCAGTGCAGCATACTGTATAATTTAGGACAATACATGTGATGGATAGCAGGGTTTCCGCAGCATTCCTACAGCGCCCTTAAAACGTTACTACAACGCTGTCCCAACGTTACTGCAAGCTCTGGTCACAGTGGCATCAGCTTGGGGATTCATGTAGGTTCTGTGAACAGCAAAAAAGCAACAACCACTTCTTCAACTCAATAACTATAATTATTGGTTCAGGGTTTTACATACTTGATTCACAGTTGAGTCCTACACGAGTCAGCGTTTTACTGACTCGACTCATAGAGTCCATCTTCCGAACCTGTAACCAACATCTGTGTTCTTTGTCACATTATGCCCAGGAGAGAAAACAGTTGTGAGAACACTTTTTTTGGTTGTAGCCTATTAAAGTAGAAGAGCCTTTTATATGTACAAACAGTAACATCCCCTTTTAATAAACGTACATGCCCTTTGAGGAAATTCCTATTTTTTTTGCAAGACCCATATGTCTTTGTGATTTGAGTGTACTGAGAGGTGAACTTCCAGGTGCAAAACACCCTTTTAGGGTCTATCCCCAAAATGTGTAAGTGACCGTGCAGCTCTCAGCGCAGTTCCGATTATCTAGTTTAAGGACGTATACACCAATGAGCCGAAACATTAGGACCTCATAGATTGGGATGAGGAAATACTCAATTTTGTTAGTGGACAATGACAGTGTGAGGCTAATGAACTCCTGCTTGTGGATCATGTCTATACTGCCTGGTACAAGATATACAAGGTATAGTGGTATTAGGTGTCCGTTATGTGGGTGTACTGTATGAATGCAAGGTGCCTATTCAGGAGTCGAATGGTGTAATTCGTAGGGTTCATCTAGTGGGTTGTAGAGCCTCCAGTTGGTATATCTTTCTGTCTCCTATAAAATGCGGACCACTCTTTGGTGCATCAAATCATATCCCAACCTCTGCATCATTGTATGTTGCATGCATATCATCACACACACTCATTCTGGGATGCTAAACGTCTGCTTGTGTTGTTTAGTTATACAACTTCTCCTGTCCTCTGCCTGACATGTCTTCTCTCTACCTTCCAGTGCTAATGCTGGGGCTTTTCCTTTACTCCTGCTGGAGGAAACACAAAGGCCTGAAGGAGGGAGTCTACCACGTATCAGCGCACCATGGAGAATGGGAGGACATCCGGGAGAATGTGCTCAACTATGATGAGGAGGGGGGAGGGGAGCAGGACCAGGTACAGACGGATAAACACTCACAACATATTAAAACACTGGACTATACGACAACATATTAAAACACTGGACTATACGACAACATATTAAAACACTGGACTATACGACAACATATTAAAACACTGGACTATACGACAACATATTAAAACACTGGACTATACGACAACATATTATAACACTGGAACATACGACAACATATTAAAACACTGGACTATACGACAACGTATTAAAACACTGGACTATACGACAACGTTTTAAAACACTGGACTATACGAAAACGTATTAAAACACTGGACTATACGACAACGTATTATAACACTGGACTATACGACAACGTATTAAAACACTGGACTATACGACAACGTATTAAAACACTGGACTATACGACAACGTATTAAAACACTGGACTATACGACAACGTATTAAAACACTGGACTATACGACAACATATTATAACACTGGACTATACGACAACATATTATAACACTGGACCATATGACAACATATTAAAATACTGGACTATACGACAACATATTAAAACACTGGACTATACGACAACATATTAAACACTGGACTATACGACAACATATTAAAACACTGGACTATACGACAACATATTAAAACACTGGACTATACAACAACATATTAAAACACTGGACTATACGACAACATATTAAAACATTGAACAATATGACAATATATTAACCCTTAAATGTGTCAAAAAGCACAACCATTACATTTCTGTTCATATCTCTGGACTGGTTCAAGATAGACCTTTTGTAGGGGACAGTCTGCTGCTATGAATAAGGTGTTGTTGTATTTAGTGCACACTTGTCACTGGTCCTAAGTGATTTTGTAACATTTGGGTATCAGACTGCAGGTGTGCAACAGCTTGTTCAAGAGAGGAATCCTTGGCATATAGTAATGTGTCATTAGCATAAAAGTGAATAGAACAATTTCTTAGAGTTACATATTTTATTTATATATAGAGTGAACAAGTCCTTTGCGGACTAAAATTAATGAAGATGTTTTCTGTCACTTAGGTAATATAAATTATTCAAGTCAACATAAAAATCTGATATTTTGATTTAAAATAGAAGGTATTTTATTTAAATATAAGTAAATAAAAGCATATACATTTTGTAAAAATTCACTGCAAAAAATTAAGGGCTTTAACACATATTCATCACCGTATAACACCAAGTCAATTAAACTACAATGATATTAATCTGTCCAGTTAGGAAGCATAAGCTATTGTGAATCAATGTCACCTTTTTGGGGCAAATGAAAGTGACAACAGGCGCACTGGAAAGGAGAGAGCAGGACAAGTGCTCTCTCCAAATCCTTCCTGACTGATTCTGCTCTAGTGTTGCATTTTGCTAGTGTCCTTCTCACTACAGGTAGCATTCAGTTAGAACAGGCAGTCCAGCTTCAAACGTGCCATCGCAAGGTTTGCTGTGTCTCCTAGTCTCGAGAACATGGAAGAGATACCAAGAGAAGAGCCATAACACGAGGAGAGCTGGACAGGGCCGTAAAAGGCCTCCACGTGCTGGCTAACGGTACCCTGACTGCTGTTAGGTAACGGGATGACATCTTTAGACCCATCGTCAGACCTTACGCTGTTGCAGTGGGCCTTGATGCAAGACAATGCCCGGCCTCATGTGGCCACAGTGTGTAGGCATTTCCTGGCCCTCACGTTCCCCAGATCTGAATCCGAGATGAGATGCTGGTGACTGGAATTTCGGTGATTGTGGTCTGAGGAGTGAATTGTGTTCAAGGGTTTAGAGATGTAATCCTGGGTGTGAGCTGGGAGGTTATAACCAGCCAAAAGTTTGTTGAAAGCTAAATACATTGTAGCCATCATGTGAAATACCTGTATTATTTGTTTTCTTAGATTACCAAGTTTTAGATTCGTTTTAGAATAACTAAATCTGGATTAGATTGAGATACAAACGATCTTCGACAGTAAACTCTGTACATTCAGGTGTAAAAACCCAAGACCCTTGTGGTTTTTGAATGGATGTAGAGTGACAACATATGCAGGGTTGCTTTATATTTTTAAAGCTCTGTATGGGTTCAAGATTAATACTAATAATAACTACATGTTTATGCAAGCATGTGGTAATACAATGGTCAGATTTAACACTTAGCTTAGCTAACATAATTATTTGAACAAAATGTAGCTAATATAGAAGTATTTTTGTGTTCTCACATACACATGTTGAATGTAATAAGATTAACACTTTTACCTGTTGAATGTATAAAACGTCTAAGATTAACGAGCAGTGATAATCAGTATGTACTCAATCAAAATGGTAAAAACAATATACTCAGTAAATATAATGAGTATGTACTTAATCTAAATGGTAAGACAATATACTCAGTAACAATAAAACTATGAAACAGTTATAGAAAACAAGTGTTTCTTTCAGAACAATGTCACAGGGCGTTAATGGCCCTATATCTTTTTAGAACTGTCCAAAACTGACGCCACAAATATTTCTGAAGTCAAGGATAGATCTCAGATTTACAAGATAAAGGGGGCATATCCCAAAGGCATAGCAGCATATAATTAACATATGGGATGGTTGTGTGAGGCAAAATTGATAAGAAACTGGTGTGTTTTAAGAGCATTAAGTCAGTTGTTCAGAAGATCAACTCGGCTTGATGATTTTCATTAAAGTCTACTGTGATTCCATAACTTCCGAAGTTCTTGGATCTTCTTTGGCTGGAAGCAGAAGTATGTTCCACCACACTATTCCCTCTCCTCATCTAAGGTAGAGGAAGAGCAATGGGACTGCAAGTTAAAGTGAGTGGTTATCTTCGCAGAGGGTGGGTTGGCAAGCCACTTCCTTAGGACTTCCTTGTAGCGATGAGATCAAATCCAGGCACCCAGGTGATTTGGGTGGACACCATCTGCCTTGTAAAATTAAAAGGTATAGAAAATGTCTAGAAAAATTACTCCCAAACACTTGCAGTAATGTAATCTATAACCAGTTATGAAATGCGAGCAGCCTGCTGAAACCTTCAATCCTGTGACATAGTGAAGGTATAGGGCCAGAAACAATTTGTTGCTTTCTTGTGACTGGCAGCTACTGAATCAGTTCCATAAAATCATGCTTCAACTGTTCTGAGCTGCCTTTCGTGATGTTGTTTGATCCCACATGAACTACAATAGAATCCATTACTGAGTGTTTGCGCAGAACTTTAAGATCATTGCAGTAATTTCCAACACTCTACATGTAGCCTCGGGACAATAGAGTTTTTGGCACATGGAACATTCCCAGCCTTGACAAAACACATTTCTGAAAAGACCATAACCAGTAGACCCGCTTTAGCACATTGTTTTATTTTGAAACATATTTTTCGTATACTCTATATTTGATGTAAACAGACGAAAAAAGTAGAGAGTTGAGAAAAAGGTGGTCCGATGGGGAAGTGACAGTAAGTCCATCCAACATGACTGAGGATTGGCTGGCTCCTGCAGCAGAATTAAAAGGGGACGAATCCCAGAGCACGATGTCACAGGGTGGGCGGGTCGCTAATCAAAGCAATTATAGAGATCTGCAGAAATAAATGTCAATGCAACAAAGTAGGGTGTTACAATGGTGAGAAAATAAACTCTGGGGTTGGATTAACCTTTTCCTGAACATCCTGGAAGGTGCACGGAGGCTATAAGAAATGTTTGAGAGGACAGCCTCCCTCTGACCCGTGTGAGGTAGACCACTGCGCCACACGGGGACCAGGCTCATCGGCTCAGATCTGAGATGCTTGTGTAAATGCTTCTTTTGATTGTGTCGAACAATACCACTTTCACCCCACTGCCAACGCTTTTTCACCGGTAGGAAAAAAATTATTCTCCAGTCAACAGCACAGAACAATGGCATAACAGAAGTGACAGTAATACATTTTGGGTGATTGTTTCATTTGGCTATTAGTTTAGAATACAATCAAAGATAGGACAGCGCTCTGCGTATGAAATCAATTGTACAATCATTTGTCCACAATAATAACTAAGGTACAATCATTTGTCTTCATACCGTCTCTTTCAACGCTCACATAAATCTAATGGCAAGAACCTGGCTGCATGTTATACTACTAGTTGAACTCTTCTATCCTTTTGTCTTTCCCTCTCTCCGTCCCACCCCAGAACGCCTTCAACATGGTGGAGTTACAGAGGTCTCTGCAGCCCAGCCCGGCACAATCCCTGAGGTACAGTTACCCACAATGCATCATCTCCTACCCTCACACGGCCAAGCCTCCGGACACCAAGAATGGGACCAAACCAAAAGGACCAAGCGTACTCAGGAGCGGCAGCCCAGCCATCGCTCTGCGCCTGGCCAATCCTCCGTCCGAGTCCACCACCCTTCCTTCTCCCCTTGCCGTGCGACGTTCCTACAAGTCCCTGTCCTTCTCCAGCCAGGACCTGGCCCGCTACCTGTGCGAGGTCATCAGGGACATGGACCACCTCTCGGGGGACAACCCTGGCTACATGACTTCACCGGTCCCCCGGTGCAATAGAGGGCAGCGTGGCAAGCTGACCGTGCGCTCCCTCAGCTCCCTCAGCCCTCGGGGTCAGGGGTCAGAGGATGGGTGTCAGGAGGGTTCGACAGCCGGAAGCCCACGGCTGGAGAGGCTCAAAGCGTTGAAAGCTGTGGACAGTGAGCTGGGAGAGGACTTTGCTGTGGACTCTGCTGTGGACTCTGCTGCCACCCAGAGCACAGAGGGACCGGAGGACCAAGTGAATTAGTGCGACAACAGGGGGCTTGTAACTATGAAGCATGTCCAACTGAAATGAGAGCAAATTGTACACGACTCGAATACAAAAGACTGGACTACACAAGTTCAAGGGTATTGAGAGGACATCCCACAACATCATCCTGAACGTATTTAATGTTTATATAGACTGATTCAGTGACGTTGGAGAATACGTATTTGGGACATCTACATTTCTCATTTGGGAAGACAATATGCTTTCACATTTTTGATTTGACTAGGATTTTTCTTGACAATGCCTTGTATATACCCCTTATGGCGAGTGTGATTTGACCCTCTGTTAACACCAAAACTGCATTCATTTGAAAAAGAAAAACACTAAAAACATATGTCAATTATAGTCCAATTATTCCTGAGTTTAAAAAGAGTAAATTTTTAGTTGTTGGTTTTGATCATAATGTTGTTTTGGGCTGTAAATATACAAATATTTGATTTTGCTTTGATTTAACTTTTGAAATAAATGAATATCTTTGATAATTTTTTAGTTTACATTTCTTTCCTTAAACAATAAATATAGATATATATTAATATAAGCAGATTAGTACATTTGAAATCATTTTCTGTGATACCTTTCACCATAACGTTTGTTCTTGATCAAAATCCCAGTTTGAATCCTAATTGTTGCATTGTTAAGTTGCCAGGGGATCCCACACTAAAAATGTGGCCAGTTCTGCCAGGAGGAGACAGGCGGGTTGACCGGGTCGCTTATCTCGTCGCTCTCTGCTTTTGGGAGGCTGGGGTCCCTGAGGCTCCTCTGTGGTGGTGGGCCAGCAGCAGAGGATGACACATCTGGATATTCAACTCTCTCAAACCTGCTGTAGAGTTGCTAAGATGCCATGAATGCCAATTGGACATCTCTCGATTCGGAGGGGAGATCACCTTGAAAATGTGTTAGCATTGTTAAAATGATATAAAATGGTAGCGTAGCACATTGCCCATCCAACTCAACACGGATACGGAAGCCGGCCAACAAAACAAAATATTTTTTTTCACAGAACACATCTTATCCATGTGACAATGTGGTATTGACACATGAATAGACAAATAAACTTTGAAGCCAGCCCAGACAATTTATTATAGCATACTTCCACAGGAAATAGCATCATTGACATAGAAAAAGGCTGTTTCATCATTTATCACAGTCTAGAACAGTGGTTCTAAACCCATTCCTCAGGGAACCCCAGCCATTCCGGGTATTTGAACTACCCTTTAGCTAGTGCACACAATCCTCAAGCCCTTGATTAGTGTATCTGCTGTGCTTGTTCCGGGCTGCAGCTAATATGTGGAATGTCTGGGGTTCCCTGAGGAATGGGTTAAGACCCACTGGTCTAGAATATCCCTTGTACAATACTCCCATCTGGTGGTCAGTTTTTACCATCGGCTTCCGTGATCTTGAATTCATGTAGTTCTCCAATGAACCACAGCAGGGCAGTGCATGTCTATAAACCACATCCAAACGGTTTCAACGGCTGTCAAAACCAGTCCTTGGCGTTACATACTCTAGGCCTCTAGAAGATGAATGTTTAGTTTGTCCCCAAATTAAAACAGTCAAACTACAGCCTTTAGAAAGGGACAGTATCTTGGTCTCTCAAAAAGGGATATGCAGGACAATCGAGCCACAGAGACCTTAGCCAAGTACAAATAAGAAGAGAGAGAGAGACGCGTTGGGAGGGGAGTGAGGAGAGCTGCTGCAGTTTGATGTGACAGCTGCAGATTGAGAGAATGAGGGGGGCCAGAGCCTCAGCCAGTCAGTCGGTTGTCACACGTCCATAGACCGTTTGCCCCACTCACCGCTGTGTCATCACGTTGTGCCCATGTGAGCGTGTGTTTGTGTGTCAACGCCGGTGTGTATATGTGAGTATGTTTCTGCACGTATCCCGAGGCTACGGACCCAGGGATGTGACATGTGACCCCCCCCCATAAAAGTGGGATGCATGTCTGCTCCACTGACAAACTTACTTATCCTCCCTCCCGCAATGCCAAATGCTGGGCATGTCCTCTGACAGAACGAGCCAGCCGACGTGGTGACATCGCAGCGGACAGACAGAACAGGAGCAGTCATGTTTGATGCAAGGGGCTCACAGACAGGAGATGGTGTTAGCAGGGGGAAAGGCCTTCCGATGTCTACCCAGATGGGGTTACTTGTGCCGTACGTAGCCATATCTAACCCTTTTTTTACATCTCTTTGTTCCCGCAAACCATTTAAAAACATAGAACCGGTGACTTCTGGGTACTATACAATGAGACAAATATTTCCATTTGTTTTTGTGTGAAATGTAGTAAATTGGGAGACTGGCTGTTTTGAGATTTGGGTCAGTAACCCAAATTCTCTCTGCTGAATTGAATCCTCTAGCAATCAGTTATAAACATTCTATTCTGCCCTTAAGCGAGAAAGGTAACTGTAATTGCTCCAGTACTGTTGTCCACATCGGCTATACCCCTGGCTACCAGGGCTTCTGTTAGAAACATTTGTCAACCGACTATGTGATAGCAGCTTCGTATTTTCACTGATATTTGAGGAATGTACCAGACACAGCAGTCAGAACTAAAGAACATTTTATTTTATGTAATTGTTTTCAAATGTCAGCCAAGATGTTCAAGTGATAAAATAAAACAGAAAAGGACGTTCTTATAACAGGTTTAATTGACGAGCAAATCATTTCACATTGCGCCTTCACTGGTAATATTGTTACAATAGGAAGAAAAAAACGTATGAAATCAGCCTAATACATTTAAAAACAGCTTTTGTGTACGCTTTTGTAATTCGTTTCTTCTGTGAATGTCAGATGGAAATCCACCAGGTTGTTACAAGTCCCGGAGCTTTGGGGCTCTAACCCGAGATATAATTTGGTTAGCCTAGTGTTTTCACACAGCTTTTCAACGTAGCTTATGAAACACGCGCAACGGGAGACAATAGGTGCTTCGTTTTAACGGAATGCATGTTGTTTCATTAGCACAGAGTTTTTTAGTAGGCTACAATTTATATTTGTTTTTGGAAAGTGAATTCCCTCTCTGCGGGCACATAGTACATCAGCATAATTAAGACAATATTTGCTGGTTTTGCACAGTTAGCGTGCACTTCACAATAGCATTTGTGACGGCTGCCAATAGTTTAACAAACTTGTGCTTTTTCATCATAAAACTCCCTGGATGCAGTCTAAACTCAATCCTCCAGGTGACCGCACCATCCGGTTTTAACTAGCTGTGTTGTACCTGGAAGCCTGGAATATTACTTGCCTGTGCCCAAGTTGACAACATAGATATCATGCAGAATCTCCCTCTGTCCCGTCTCAAAGACATAGCTATGCTACAATTATTATAATTTATTGGCTGATCCCTTCTAGTTGACCTGATCGGGGTTGTGAACTGGATATTTAAATTAAAAGTATCTTTAATAGTTATGCTAAAGCAAAAATATTTTCACTGTATCTCTACTCTCCTCGCTTCCTGAAAGGGACGCACAATTTAATGGTCAGTTAACTCTCTTTGTGTGGTTCTGGGGGAAGATCCCAAAATTACCCAGTTCAACAATCCATGATGCATGTAGCCTTATAAGGTTCCCAGGGTGTTTCAAAGCAAACCAGACCGACGTTTTCCATAAACATATTGGTGTGAAAACTAGGAAAACGTAGGGGAATGATCATTATAGCAGACTTTGAGAAAGGGTGTATTTATACACTCAATATCCACTTAATTGGGTGCAACTGCTCGTTAACGTCAATAACCAAAGAGCAAATTCTGAGGCGGCAACTCATTATATAAAGCCTGCAGACATGATCAAGAGGTTTAGTGAGGTAAGTGACTTGTGACCGTAGTATGATGGTGTCACCGTCGGAAGACAGGAACAGAGGTGCAGAGAGGTTGTGGGCAAACATTCCTTTGCCAGAAATAAGTCACAAACAATACGCAATGGTTAGAAAACGGCAACCCCAATTAGAGACAATGCCAGGCAGCTGCCTCTAATTGGGGATCAGCAGAAACTAAACATAGAGATGCGTAGAGTCACACCCACTGCCAGGCTTTTGTTTAGTGCCAGACTTGGTGTTTTCCAGCAACTTAGAAACAGCTGTTTTTTATTAGCTACGGTCTTTGCAGTGCGTAAACAAAAGAAATCCAGTGAGCGCCAGTCCTGTCACCAAAACACCTTGTTCATGTGAGAGGTCAGAGGAGGATGGCCAGACCTCTAGTTCAAGAAAGGCCAGAAATACTAGAATTAACACTCTTTACAACAGTGTTGTACAAAAGGGCATCTGTGAACACGCAACACGTCAAGATTGGAAGTGGAGTGGCTATAGCAGCAGGAGACCACAACAGGTTCTAGGCTGAGGCGCAGAGTACGTGACAGTCGGCAACACTCTGCTGACTCAATAACTGCACATTTCCAAACTTCCTCTGTTATTAACATCAGCACTAAAACTGTTCATCAGGAGCTTCATGTCATGGGTTTCCTTCGTCGAGCAGCTGTATGCAAGCCTTACATCACCAAGCACAATGCCAAACGTCAGATGGAGTGGTGTCAAGCACGGCACCACTGGACTCTGGAGAAGTGGAAATGTGTCCTGTGGAGTGACGAATCATGCTTCTCTATCTGGCAGTCTGATGGATGAGTCTGGGTTTGGCGAATGCCAGGAGAACGTTTCCGGCCTGACTGCATTGGACCAACTGTAAATGTTGTTGTAGTGAGGACTATGTTTCCAGTCGGCTCTCTAGTTGGTTCCATAACCAAGACTACATGTCTTTCTACAGCTCCGGTCTACGGTGTAGTTAAGATTTTTGGAGGTCATTTTTCTCTATGTGTAATCTCTCAGTTTGCCTACAGATGGCAGTCTAATCCACCACCGATCTCTGCTCATTACAATGTCCACAACATGCTACACTCCTGGACACTTTCCCTTTGTGACTCAGCCCTGCCATTCACTCAGTTCTGCAATGTTATACACATGACTGCTGAGGAAGTGGGATCCTGTCTATCATTGGACATTTTGGTAACTTCTAATGACACAAACCTGATTGACTTTGGATGTCAACCACTTCTAGATGTCCCTGTAATTTCTCAGAAGAATACTTTTACTGAACTTACGCCCACACTCCTAATCAAACACTGTTTCTCTAGATGTATTAGATTTTTTTATGAGATTGGGGATGGGTTTTAAGTTCCTTTAAGTTCACGTGGGTGTCAAGTAATTTTGTTGATCGCATCATTTTGTGGTTTTGCAGCCCAGCCATCCGTCATGGAGGAGAGGAGAGGAGGAGCGGACAGGCAGTTGGGCCTGACAGATGGGCTTAGTGAGTGAATCATTGACAGGGTCCTGCTAACGGATGCTGGGACCATCAATAGCTCAAAGCCCCCGTGATGAATTACTGCAGACAAACAATGCTGACCGAGCAAATGTGCTTTTAACCAAGTCAGGCCAAATATTAGGCCACAGGCCTTTAACATGGGCAGTGGAAGAAAGAGAAATCTAAAGCCAACTTGGGTATTGATCAGGTGAGGTTTTTTGTTTCTAAAACTAATACTAAAAACCTTGAAAAATGTGTGTCTTAGAAGCGTCATAAATACATGGCTAGTTACATAATTGGTGCTAAAGAGAGTTGTGTTTTTTGTTCCTGAATAGAGGGAGGGAAAAAAACTCAAATGTATCTTTCTGAAACTTCCTGACCCAACTCCTGTTTCCTTCTCCTTTAGAGACCGTTCTGAACATTGCCCCCCCCCCCTCTCCCATTACAAGCCAGTGCTACACCAGGTGCAGAGCTTAACAATGGCTGTGGCCCTACGGGGATCAATGCCAGTTCACTCAGAGCGTCTCATTCCTTCAAGAGGTGACTTAGATAAATGACACGGCCCATATGTCTCCTCCGTTCAAACTACTACCGAGGGAGCCCTGCCTTAACTACACGTCTGTCTGTCTGGGTGACTACAAGTCTGTCTGCAGCCTGTTTGGTCTCAACATCATGAGAGGAACCGAATGCTGAGCATGTTTCTTTTGGCAGTGCTGAGTTCCCTCTCCCTCTACCTCCTCACCCCCCCTCTCTCTCTTCCTCTGTCTCTACCTCCTCGTCCCCCTCTCTTTCTCTCTCCCTTCGTATCTACCCCCTCTCTCTCTCTCTGTCGCTCTGTCTCTGTGTCACAGACAGCATTAAATCAAGGTGTCTACCTGTGTCTGTTGGCTGGCTCTGTTGTCTCCCAGGTGTCTTGTCACCTGTCAGAGACAGCCTGCTGCAGACAGGGATTGCATGTCCAGTGGGCCGGGACCATAGAGGATGGGTCAGCAGGCGTCAGTGTTACAGAGAGTCAGATAGACAGGCGTGTGGTGTGGGTATTCCAGTGATTCTGGGAAGACACCGTACATACAGTCAGTGGGTCTGTCTACATGCCCGCCTGTCTCTCAGCCACCCTACTACTAACAACTGTCTTCACCTTTAGAAATGGTATGGCACAGCGGTGTGATACTGGCCCTTTTCACGTTAGATGTTGCATTCGGAGTGTGGTTTCAGACGTAGTCCTGCCTGCATCTTTGGGGTCATATGAGTGTCTAGTTATCCCTAAGCAACCTCCCTGCTCCACCCCCGCCCCACATCCATGTTGACAGGTGACATTTTGAGTTCCACAGGAGATGTGTGTTGCCATTTGTTTTGCTGGCAGGGTCACAGACTGCAGCATGACCTGTTGGAGGGAGGGATGTGGAGAGATACTAATCTCCTATCAGATCAATATGGGACACAGAGATCTGCAGAGATAGGTCATTGACTGCTGTCAATCAATGGTGTTTGTCATTTCGTCATTATTACACATCTCCCAGTCTATTAAACACACAAAGACGGGGTTGGATGAGGGGTAGGATTGGGGCAGGATGAGGATCAGGATGAGAGGTTGGATTAGGGGCAGGATGAGGGGTTAGATTAGGGGCAGGATGAGGGGTTGGATTAGTGTAGGATGAGGGGTTGGATTAGGGGCAGGAAGAGGGGTTGGATGAGGGTCAAGATGAGAGGTTGGATTAGGGGCAGGATGAGGGGTTGGATTAGTGTAGGATGAGGGGTTGGATTAGGGGCAGGATGAGGGTTGAATTAGGGTAGGATGAGTGATTGGATTAGGGTAGGATGAGAGGTTGGATTGCGGGCAGGATGAGCGGCAGAATGAAGGGTCGGATGAGGGGTAGGATGACAGGCAGGATGAAGGTTAGGCTGGGTGTGGAGTTCTGAAACACCTAGTCCTGGTATTAGAGAAAAGGGTCTTACTTCTTTTTCACGCTGAAGGTCTTAGTAAAATAGCATAGAAATGTTCTACCCCCACCATGAAGCACACTGTACCCTTACTAAGATACGTATACATTTCAAACTGTATGGTAAACAAAGGCCCTACATAAACACTGCTGTGGCAGGACTGATTGAGCACCAGCCTGCAAGGTGCAGGTATGTTAAAGCACAGTGAGGTATGCTGGAGGCTGTGGAGGCCCATTGTCTGCTCAGCTTTAACTAGAGGATGTTGGTGAGGTACAGGGGAGATGACATCACACTACGCAAGAGCAAAAAACATTGCTGTAGGGCACAGGTTTTAGTGATGAATATATTCATTATGGAAAAAGGTCATTATGCTTTATTTGTGGTGGAATGTACACATTCATCATGAATCCACCCTAGACCAAGTCTATTGTGCTGCCTGATCATGTGACCTTGGCAGCAGCCTTCATAAAGTAACAATTACATGAATACGAACACAAGCATTTACACACACACCAACATGGGCAACATACACACACAACACACCCACACACAGAGGAACACACGTGCACATTACCAAAAATCATATCCCTGTGGGGATAGCAATTTTCCGAATCAAACCTATTTCCTGAACACTAAAATGTACACCTAACCCCACCTGTAATTTTTGACCTGAATGCTTAAGATGAGAATGACAGGCTAATAGGCTCCACAATGTTTACACGAGGTCAAATGTTCCTTGTTTTACTGTCCTTGCATGGAGTTTGGGTCACTGCCAGTGTAATATCATCAGTACACACAAACCCTCACACCAGGTGGCTACATTTCTAAATGAAAGATAAGGTAAAAGGTTTCTGTTTAACCTCAATGAATGTTCATGAGCGTTGTAACTTTATTTCCAATATCACCAGGTATATGAGACCGTAATCAACGATTTTATGCTAATTGTATTTGTTTATGAGCAAACGAATGGCAAGGATGCAAAGCTAATGATAATGTGGGTGCATAAGGCATGATGGGATTTCTGAAGAATTCATTAGTTGTTTACAGGTAATTAGAGGCAATAATGAAGGTGATTAGTGAGCATGAAACACACACACACACACACACACACCCCCAGAACAGCTAACAATCTAATTCTGTTCCTCCCACCCCGGGTTTCGGAGAGTCTTTATGGCTAGTGCTGACATTGCGGTCTGCTACGCCAAGCATTGGATGCAGATTTGTTTCAACTCCTCTCCCCATCACAGTTTTGTTTCCTAGTGCTCAGTCTCTTCCACTATTCCTATCCAGTAACAAATTCCTCACTCCAGCAAACTACTACAGATTCCGTATTTTTTCAGAGTACAAACAGAAGCCAAAATCAATATATCCAATCACAATAGACAATATTTCACTTATCACCTGGGTCCTATAACACAGTCCAATAACAAAGTCCTATAACACAGTCCTATAACACAGTCCTCTAACACTGCAAATAACACCGTCCAATAACACAGCATAAAACCAGCTGATCATTTTGCAGTCAAAAGCAGCTAGGCAACGGCCAGTAGCCCCTCCCCCCATGTTGTAATTGGCCTGCAGTGGCTTCTGACTGCAGCCGCTGCTCATTAGTGTCAGTGGGGGGATAATCACACTGTAAAACCAACGCTGTTACTGATGACCACATGGCACATCCTCACTGCTCATATTGGGCAACGTTCTTAGTCTAATTCAGAGAGAGTCTGGGTCTATATTCATGAATGACCCACACAGGGTCAGATAATGTAGTTTCCATCCATAATTACAGTTTTTCACAATTGCTAAAATACATTTCTTGAAACGTTCACCCCTATTCCTTCTCTCCAAACTCTAAACACAAAACCAAATCTTCAAACTACGTATACTAAACCCCAGATTTAATAATTTCAGGAGTATTATGGATAGGCAGCAGACACTGTATGGCTGATGGCTGTTACTTACAAAAGCTGCTGAGCCTGAGACGGAAGTACACGTAAAACGCTTTATCATATTGATCAACTGAGAGTTGAGAAGGTGCCAGTGTGTGGAGGAATTATTGGGTGGAAATGGTATAACACTGCAATTCATTGGCTTATAAAGGGGTTCTGGGCAGAGTATAGGCAGTGACTAATGATCCTGGATCAAACCGGGACCCAGACAATCTGACATTTACAGGTACATGCCACCTGCTCTAGAAGTCATTTAAAACGTCCTCTTGGGTCACAGTTACAGCAAGAAATTAAATCACCTTGTCTGCTACTGCAGGGGAACAACTTTCTCCTAAGATTACTAAGAAGAAACTTAATAGCTAAGAGCATTAAAGCGGGTTCCTGCTAGCCTGACTGCCAATAGTGAATAAATGATTGGGCCACGGCATCCAGACAGAAAAATCAATACCGTACCAGAGGGTTTCTGGTGTTAGCTGTGCTGCTGTGTTTGTGTCAACAAGGGAAGTGGTTTGGTTCACACCTCGAGCATCATTACACTACTGTGTACCTCTTACCACCATTGGCCGAGCTGTGGGCCAATCCTCCACTTCAGATTTGTCATGTGAACTTGTGCTATTGAACGGCTTCTAATGCCTGTCCCTTTCACCGGTGCTGTCCCCTCTCCCATGCTCCCTCTGTTGCTGTCCTGTCCCTTTCACCGGTGCTGTCCCCTCTCCCATGCTCCCTCTGTTGCTGTCCTGTCCCTTTCACCGGTGCTGTCCCCTCTCCCATGCTCCCTTTGTTGCTGTCCTGTCCCTTTCACCGGTGCTGTCCCCTCTCCCATGCTCCCTCTGTTGCTGTCCTGTCCCTTTCACCGGTGCTGTCCCCTCTCCCATGCTCCCTCTGTTGCTGTCCTGTCCCTTTCACCGGTGCTGTCCCCTCTCCCATGCGCCCTCTGTTGCTGTCCTGTCCCTTTCACCGGTGCTGTCCCCTCTCCCATGCTCCCTCTGTTGCTGTCCTGTCCCTTTCACCGGTGCTGTCCCCTCTCCCATGCGCCCTCTGTTGCTGTCCTGTCCCTTCCACTGGTGCTGTCCCTTCTCCCATGCCCCCTCTCTTGCTGTCCTGTCTCTGAGACTCCTGGGGACCAGTAGAGGTAGGAAAGAAAATGCATGGGAAGAGCTCTGCTCAACCGGAGTGACCGCGTGAAAAGGCAGTGCAGATGTAATTTGTCCTCAATGGCTGTTTGGGAAGAGTAATTGTGGTGACATCGGCCGGTCGATAGTATGGATTTTTTGTTTGGAGTGCCCTGTGTGTGTGGTGCTAAAGGGAGGCCAGGAAATATAACACGGCTGCTCAAATACAATAAAAATGGATTGAGGGTGTGGTGGTTGTTTGCTGTGCTGGTAGCCATCGTTTGGCCGTTTGGCTGTGCTTGGATGTCATTTTGTAGTAGGTATGCTTCACAATGACAAATACCCCCTCCATCCAAGTCTGCATGGCATGCTAGAACCGTCATCTGGCTGGCTATGGAAATACATACTTTGTGTGAGTATTGTAAAATCTGCATTCAAACGTTTCAATCGACTCAATTCTGCCTGTGTACACGGGCTAAGAAAACATGCTGAAAAGAAGCAGTGTTGCAGTAATGTCTTTGTGACTATCAACTACCATGATGGCCGTTATCCTGCAAAGCCGCCACCCGCTCCACGGCTCTGAGGTACTACAGTGTACGGTGAGACACATGCTACCATGGGGGGGTACTTCACGTGCGGAATATATAACGGTGGGGGGGCAGAGGGAGTGAGGGGCTGAGCTGGACTGACCCCAGCGCTGGTGGTACATCCCGTCCGGAGGCATTCTGGGGGGCCAGTAGCCCCGGGGTAGACCGATGTCCCAGTCAGACCTAACAAGAGGAGGCAACGCTGGGTGAGCACAGTGTCATCGTGGGGGTAATGTGGGAGAAGGAAAGGGTTATGACACAGTGGACCGACATAAGCCACACACCCTGCCCCGGACATTGGACACACGCAAATACACAGACCCATCTTTCACATGACGTGCTGTTCATCATACAGATTCACAAACACACACACAAACACACACACACGTACTGCCCGAGAGGAAAACAATGCACACAAACACATTTGTGATCCTCTTGGTTGTTAAAACAGACGGTTTTCAACAGCAGCAATGTCCATTTCGATCATGAGAGTTTCCTCACAGTGGGTTTATTACATGGTCCACATATTCTCATTGCAGTATACCCTCAAGGCTCCCTGTCTTCATGACAGACATACTGGCTGGTTAGTCTCTGTCAAGTGACCATCGTAATGCATCTCCCCAGCGCCAGGTTGTGTACATGGAGTCTGTGTACCCGAGATGGGATCTGAGAGAGGCATTCATCCTGTATTCTCTCGCTCTTCTTTCGCCGTTTCTCTCACCCTCTCCTGGTCTTTTCTCCCATTCTCCCTCCCTTCCTCTCCGTCTGTCCGTTGAGGGCATACGGGGTAATGTCTAACCTGAGTTGACTGGCCCTGCTTTTACCATGTCCGGCTTTGGCCATCGTCTCCTCATTCGTCCTGGCAGCTGTCTACCACCGCCTGGGTAATGAACAGTGTGTGGCCTGTCTTTTCCGGGGCCCTCCCACCGCGCCCAGGCCACCACGCCCTCCTCGCCCCTCTTCGCTGAAACCCTCGGCCCCGACTGCCCCGTCAGTGTCACCCCTGTCACCCCGCGTCAGGTCCTGCTTCAGTGCAAGCCGGCCGCTTGCGACCCGGCGAGCAGGGAAATGTTTTGGCGAACGTTCACTCAAAAACAGACCGTGAACTCATAGGAGGCTGTGCGGGGCCTCGTGGTGACACGACAGCCGCCGCCATGACTTAACAAAGCAAGACACGTGACGCGGGGAAAAGGTCACACGGCTTTGTCAGCGAGCTGCGCTCCAGACGGGACGGCATGGATGCAAACGGGACGCCTCCCGACAGCGCTGACGGACACATGGCTGGAGCATGGCCTTCTGGGAGCGGTGGGAAGGACGAGAGTCCTGCTGGGAGGTGTCCCTTCTGGTTTCACAACCCTGGTGACGAGGTGACCTCTGAGCTGACCTCCGAGACAAGCTGAGATGAAGAGCGTCACGCTCATGCGTAATCATCACATGCAAACACTAAGAAGACATCCGAAACAAAGACCGTTATAAGTGCGTCAAAGGAGAGGGTTTTTTAAAGGACAAAGGCGGTGTTTTTCCAAACTACAGGAATTCATCTGGGATTCTGATTTAAACATGGGGTCATGAGACAAGCTTAACAAAAAGTGCAACGTAATAGGAAACCATTTGCTTGATTCATAGCCAGTGATATTTGGTAACAATCTAAAGAGTTTGTAATGAACTGAGTGTTTGAGTTGTTTCTTAATTGATTCAACTGTAAAAATGATTACAGACTCCCTGGAACGTGCAGGAATCATAAGAGCAGAGTGGACAAGCCTGGACCATATCAGGATGAGGGCACATATTGAATCCTGGGCTCAGAAAAGGTGCTAGCTTGAAGCGGGCAATTGAGATAAACTGTACAGAAAGTTTACCATTATGAGCTAAGCCACCTTAATGTATTGGACATGAAGGAGGTCCTGAGGGAATTGTAATGAGAGGAGCAGAACCTAGCGGAGGGGCGAAGTGTGCGAAGAAGCAACTTTGTGTTTTATGCACTTTACTGTGTGTGGTGTGTGACTGTGTGGTGTGTGTGTGTGTGTGTGCCTACACACACACACACACACTTCCACTCGCAGCAGCAGAATGCTCCTCCTAGTGAGAGGCCAAAGATAGTTTCCCTTGGGCCCCATTAGTGTGGCTTTGCTGTGGGCTGGTGACATCTGACTAGATCAGTGCTGTTCCAGACTACTGCTCCCCTCTTATCCACTCTACACTGGAGTCAATAAACACATCACCTTCACTGGGTAACTGGCCCCAAAGAGGAAGGGACGTTCACTGGGTGAACGCTGGTGTGTCTTTGCAAGGGCAAAGAATGAAACAGGTACTCATCTCCGCTTTCTGCCACACACCAGGAATCGTTGTGATTTCTAAAGTTTCTGATGATGGAAACATAATCCATTAGAAAGGAGTGTAACCTTCATGAACAAATTAACTTTTACGGTTTACGGTCACAAAGAAAACGCATAGTGACATACACTGCTCAAAATGATTAACTTAATCATCATAGTAAAGTAAGTAGAGTAAGGCACATCCTTGGAGGGTCGCACAGATCTTCATGTGCTAGCCAATGGTTCCCTGACCGCTGTTAGGTACCGGGATGATGTAGCCAGAGTTTGTAGGCAGTTCCTTGATGAAAAAGGCATTGATGTCATTGACTGGCCGTCACGTTCCCCAGAACTGAATCCAATTGAGAACCTCTGGGATGTTATGTTTTGCGCGTCCGACACCACCAAGTAGCACCACACACTGTCCAGGAGCTCACTGATGCCCTGACCCAGGTTTGGGAGGAGATCCCCCAGGACCCCCTCCACCGTCTGGAACCGGCTGGAGTGCACACAGGCATGTGGGACACACACTACTGAGGCTCATTATGAGTTGCTGTGATGAAATTCAGCCTGTGATTTTATTGGTTCACTTTGATTTTCAGAGTTTGAATCCAGCTCTCAATTTGTTGGTGATATTGGTTACCATTGACCGTTGTTACGTCATTTCGTTCTCAACAAATTGCACAATGTACCGTAAAGATGTTGATCTTTGATACATTTTCTTTCGCCGAGATTTAGATTTTTTTGAGCAGTGTTTTATTTCAACGGTTTCCATTTTCTTCATACTTCTTCCTTTTTATGTCTCCGTCTAACCGAGTTATGCTAGGTTGATATACATTCCAGGTCCTAAAAAATACATCCTTACTATAACACAAGATAAACCAGCAAGTCCTGTCCAAGCATCTCTTCCCCCATAATGGGTGAAACTTTGAAAGTCAAGCGGCCCTTTATCCCTCCCTGCTCTGACCTTTCAGCTAGGCTGCCCTGTATTCACTGGCTGTCAGTGGCAGTTTGTCAGCAGCCATCCGTCTCTGTCCGCCCCCGCCCCCTCCCTAAATCCCAGCCGAACCATTAGGAGTGAGGATCCAGGGAGCGGCAGCGATGCCGGCCTATAGGAGGCGTGCTCAACCTGCCTCTGGGCCCCCGGGAGCTTGTCTGGTAACCGTAGCGTTAGCCATGACCTGCTAGCTAGGCTCATCCAGGTACCCCAGAGGGCTAGCCAGCTCTATATATATATCGTATACCAAAAACATCAACTCAGCACAACGGTCTGATCGCTTTTGGGACATGGTGCCGGTAGCATCGCTGCTGGGGGTGTGGGAGGAGCTGAGGAGGAAAGCTGTCATCCTGTTAGAGAAGACTCTGGGGTTTGGTCCATTTTAGGTGCCATCTGAATTCCTACAAGAGGTGACCTGTAATTTGATGTTATGATACAGTTGTTATACAGACTCTACTTTATGCGAAGGGTTACCAAACATTGAGGTACGTAAGTCAAGTCAGTTAAAAGCATTCTTGGGTTCTTTAATCACCTCTGAATCATTTCTGACGAAAGCAGAAAAGAGGGAGGAAGGTGAGGGAGGGAAGGAGGAGGTGAGAGAGGGAGGGGGGGCAGTAGTAGCAAGTGAATTAATACTGGGTATTAGGGAGGTGGAAGGCGGAAGAGACGGAGAAGGAGAGAGCAGAGTGACAGTAATAAAGTGAACCTGCCTCCCATTTATCTCCCTCACTCCGTCTCCCGTCTTGCTGTCAGGACCCTACACCCCCTGACTAATGCCACGCTGCACGTGGGCACGGACAGGCATGCCACACACTGCCCCTGCCTCACCCCACACACAACGTCTTGGCTAGCGCTGTAACCCGTCTCATTGGAGCTCAGACGGTTGACTCCAGAGATGAGTGCGTCCACATGTCAGTTGTAAATGTAGCCGAGTACGCACTAGGTCGGTCAAACTGTTTATTGCATATATTGCGATACATTGTGTGATTTCATGTGGTATATCACAATTTATTACAGCTTTTGACATAGCTCAGATAAAATCTGCATGCTAAAGTGTTACAAATGCTTTCAGTGTTTTGGCAAGCTTACGCTTTCTCGTGAATATTCTTGACGTTTACAGTTGCGCGCATTCACAAATGTGGTTCCTACTTCAGGTATTCTCCATAAGTGTTCTTCCATTGTCTAATTAGAGGCTTAGACTATTGAACAAATAACAAGCTCAATGGATTTTAAACTGCAATACACTTTACTGTACTGTTCAGATAACTTTACACACAATCTTCTCAAATCTTCCCAAATACACCCTTTCTCACTCATTCGCATACACACCCGCACTTGTTTTTCAAGCCCTAAACCTAAGCCTAACCCCAATGACATAACCTTTATGCCTAAACATAACCTGACCCAGAACTCAACTGGTTACACCTAAACAGCAGCAACACTATGGTCATTTTTCAGAGTTACAATCTTTTTCTTTTTCTTCAGGTTCCCACATGTACACATAGACCTGGGTCACACACATACATACACTGACACACATACCAGTTTTGCATATGCAGCTTACCTTGGAAACACTTCTCTTTAAGCAGTGTTCTTCTGTGCCATCTAAATGTGTTAATAGCCTAGGGGCTACATTGCTGAAGTTGTCAGTTTAAACTTTAGACATCACACGAGTACTAAGCAAACTTTGGATAGAGGCAGTGTTTTTAGCAATGTAATGCACTGATCCATGTTGTTTGTTTCACAAAAAAAGGGTTAGAGGGGAAACAATTATTCTGAAATGTGTCGGTACAAACAATTTGTTACGTGAAACAACAATGCACGCCAATAAACATGTTACCAAACTTTTGATAGACTAATACAGACCTCCATGTTAACTTAACTTTGACAGTCTAGTACAGACCTCTTTAGTGTTTAACAGTGTAGTTCAACCCTCCACCCATAGTTTCCCGGTCAGAAATTCACACCTAGGCCTGGACTAAACATCCAGCTCAATAGGCCTCGGTTCAAGGATGAGGTTGTGGTTCCATAAACATCCAATTACTTTTCTTTGCTGACGTCAACATCAAATCCTAAATTATTTGTCATTGGCACAGATGTTAGACCCTGAAATGTACACAAATTTAATGAATGCTTTCTCATGTTTTGGTTGCTACAAATGTGACCCAGTTGTGTTGTCGATTATTTCTACATTTCAATATAATCACATCTGTAGCAACCAATACATGAGCAAGCATAATCGCAAATAAAACATGTACAAATGTATTAAATGTTTTTGCAAATGTTTACTTACGTTGCTATTTGTTCTTTTTAAGATTATAAATCAAGCTGTCCCAAACTGAACTATTCTGAATAGTCTGTAAAAAATTAAAAAAAGCTGTTAAGGGTTAATGGCTTGCCGAAAAAAATAAAAAGGGTAAATAATGAAACATATTTTGGAACAGGATGCCGAGAGAGGAACTGTATTAAAACCATCCTCATTAAACAGTATCATAGAAACCACAATATGATTGCCCCCATGTAACGTGAACACTATACAATGAAAATATTACAAACACACCAACAGGAACACAGCAGAACACAAGCACAATGTAATGAACATGACAGTGCACTGGGTGCAACCGGGTCTTGGCCACATCCTCCGCGTCGCCACTGGATGAGCTACTTCGTAGTCTTACGGCTTGGGGACAGAAGCTGTTCAGGGTCCTGTTAGTGCTGGAAGTGCCTGGTCCAGGGTGACGGGGAGCCTCTGTAGCACCTTGCGGTCAGATACATCATGTACACCTGCTACCAAGTGATGCAGCATGGGAAGATTTTAACGGGGCACACGTATAACGTCTTGAGTCCGTGCTGAATCACCTGAACACCCCGTGGGGCAGAGACTAACACAAAGCACCTACTCCACATCTGTCTTCATGTGTATGAGTTTGTTTTTCACCCCGCCGTTTCCTGTGGTCTCCTGTAGGCCAGAACTAGCTCTGATACGGCTTGCTGACATTGAGGGACATTGAGTCCTGACAACCGCACCCCCCCCACCCCCCCTTGGCTGGCTGTGGTAATACTATGCACATCCCACCTTGCTCCCATTAACCTGTCCTGAGCCGTTTCAGGTCAGTAGCTTTTCATTGATTTGACACTGAGAGAATAGTGTCCCTGAAATAGGGTTATGTCAGGGCTGTTACCTCAGCCCATTATTGTTACCTTTGGAGCAGGACCTACTGTAATGAATGGAAATCAGGCGTGCCAGCCTATGTAAAGTGGTTTGAGGGATGAAGCTCGGAAGTTGAATATTCATAAGCTCACTGTGTTTTAAAAACCAAACCTTTGGGGTGTGGAGACCTCACAGGTGCGTGAAACAGTGGTGTTTCCATTCCAGATGCGACTACTAGAAGCAGTTCTTTAAATGACTATTACCAGTTTTCAGTAGATTTTAACCATGCTGTGGATGTCACATTAAAATGACAAAGCCAAAAAATGTGTCTGCTTTGTTCATTTATCTGCTTCAAACACAGAACATCTAAAATGTGATTTGTGAGAGGGCAGGGCACAGATTTGATTGAGGACTACCCATGTTATTTCAATCATTAGCGACTTTAATTGCACCCAGGTATAATGAAGACATAACTAATTAATAATGAAACCGAGGCAGGGTAGAAACATTAAAAGCCTTTCCGTTGCTGTGCTCCACCTGCATGGGGTAAATCTGTCTTCATATCAGGCCTGTGACTTTAGCCCGGCCAGACAATAGATTAAACAATGAATGAATGATTTATTAGCTGTCGTTGTCAGGCTATTAAATGGATGGCTGTACATGCCGCGTGACCTCACTTGCCTGTACTCTGCCTTGTAGGCAAGGGTGTGAGGCAGGGGTGGGGGGTGGGGGGTGAGGCAGTGTGGCAGGGCGGGGCAGGTCGGGAACACCACTTGCCAGTGACAGGACCAAGCCTCTTGATCAATGATCCCAGGATGTGTGTGAGTGGGTGTGTGTGTTGCGGAGCACATCCCTAGCTGCATGTCCAGCTGCAACTGGACATGAAATAGGTGGTTCGGGCGGACAAAGAAAGGGTGTGTGTGTGGTGTTGGGGTTACGGGAGTGGTTGGGTGAGTGTGAGACAATGAGAAAATGGACTTACTCCTCAACCCCGCCCCTGATCTCTCTGTCCGTCCCTCCCTTCTTTTCCTCATTTCTCTTTCACTCCTCTCCCACTGTTTCCCTCTCTTTCTCCCTTCCTCATCCCTCTTTCTGAAATGGGTAATTATGGCGATGCCCCTGACAGGCCGTGGTTTGGATTTTGATTTATGTTCCTGTGAAGCTCAAATCAAAGATTCCATCTAGTGCTGCTTTATGGCAGCTACTATGATGAATGGTGCAGTCTCTCGGTCAAACCAAGCCCATGTGTCTTTGCCCCACATTTTAATTGCTAAAGTAGCCAGTCATTGCTCAGCCATCCTACCTGCTCCTCTCCCTCTCTGTCTATGAACCTCATTCTTTCGTTTCTCTATCTTTTCCTCCGCATTGCCCTTCCTGTGTGTACGTGGGATTTTGAGTCACCTTACTTGCAGGGTTAGTTACACTGCTCCCTCAATAATGCTTCAGTAAAGCTGATGGATGGGAAGTTGCCATGACGCCATCTGAAAAATGTGGCTATTCCATTTCCTCATCTTCAGCACTAAGCAGTATAAAGTCAAACAGGCATTCCTCCATATTGCCAAAAAGCATCTTTATTCTCCTCTCTCCTACATTATTTCATTACAGTGACAGACTGCAAACACGTCTGATGAGGGGAAAAATGTATTCCCAAATCAACATGAAAGACACTTTATTTGGTTAGGAAGATTGTGTTGATGTCAGGCTCTGATAGAGGTGATGTTGTCTTGCAATATTTCAAAAGTAAACACATTCTTGGGTACATGACATTACTAAGTAGGTTAAGTACAGCCCAAAGCCATTATCCATCTCAACGGGAATGAATGTAACATATTCTGCCTCGATTAGAGGTGAAAGTTTTCCACTGGGCCAAGATTACATTACATTTTTCACATCTCCTTCATAGTCCTCGGATGGATTTTGGCAGTCCTGGTACAATTTAGCGGCTTGGCAGTTCGAAATTGGCCAATGAATCACGATGAGGATTAAATAGGAGCCAGTCCATGGTGACATATTTCCTCCATGTCAGTGAAGAGAGACAGTAGGATAGACAGAGGAGTGCTGAAGCTTTGGATAGTACTCTCCAATCCTCTTTCTCCTTTACAACCTTTCTTCCCCCCCCCCCCCCCCCCCCCCCC
>JACXGK010001125.1:0-50006 GCA_016801125.1 Novumbra hubbsi | reverse complement strand
ACTCTAGACAAACTCAAACGAGCAAAGAATAGACTGACACTACTCCTGACACAAGCCATTTATTAACCTGGCAGGAGGGAACAGGGGTGATGCAGAGGATTGGACATGTTCTGTGTCAGTGTATCGGAGCACATTCAATTATTTTGTTGTTTCCAATGACTTAAAAGGATTGGTTGTAGAAAATTGTTGTTTAAACTGATTTGGAACGAGAGGATTGGCTGTATTGCATTGTTGTTCACGGTCCCTTTCTTTAACGTTCACTTGTAGTCGAGTAAGGCGCCAATCAGGCCTCTGAGGCGGGCGGATCCTGCTTATGTCAGAGCACGTCAGGCTGACACAGAGTTCACAAATCCCCACTACCCCAGTGTGTGTGAGTACCGCCACTCGCCCGGTGTGAAATCACATTACCCTAATGAGAAGCCAAATGGAAGCATAGTGCTCTGGAATGGCCATAGACGGAATGAGTTGTCAAAAGCAGTTACGTTGGCCTGGGATCGAGAGATAGAGAGACAGAGAGGAGGAGGAGAGTAAGAGGAGGACTGAGATTGGGAGAGAGAAATGGGAGGAGGGGAGAGTTAACGTGAGACTGAACATTGTGGTTCTCCTTGTGTTGCATCAAAGGTGTCGTCTTTCTACCGCGTCGGCCTTGAAGCCAACTGGCCTCAATATCGTTCTACTCCGTTGGCTGCTTCACGTTAAAAGTGTGTGTCTTTTAAACATTGCAACTTACTGACGAACTTACTGACCACACTCATGACTACAGTACAGTACTGTCATTTTGTTACTTGGACCCAAATGTGTATCATATCTGGTGGAACTACTACTTGGTCATAAGTAGCCAATAAGAATTGTAAAGATGTCTCTTATTGAAGGGCAATTGGTTAAGGGCTTAGTTTTCCAACCTGCTACAATACCAACCACTATGTATGTGTCTTGTTCACCCAAGCACCAATTGCTACGGTGTAACATGGTTGTGGGACAGATGACTGTACAGTGCAGCTGAGCTGTCTCGATAATTCACTGCCTCTAGGCAGAACAAGTCAGTTACAGCTTCATTAAAACAAAACTTCAGTTGCTAAAGAAAAGCTTACTCTGAAAACTGCCAAAAACTGCTAATTTGAGGTATGGAGAAGTACTCAAAAGTAAAGTAATTGTTCGGGTGACGGACATTTCAGTGTCAAGCGTACTTCATCTGCAACACACATGCAGGCTTGGGTTGTTGGCTACCTGCTGGTTAGCTTCTTTTTTAAAGTGAAGTTGGATGTAATGGATGTGTTTGTTTACTTTTCAAACATCAGTAATTCTTTCATGATGCGGTTACTCCAACTAAGACCCTTTGAATGGTCGTTGTGCCAGAGTTGTTAGCCTGTGGACAACGTTGTATCCAACGGTAGCCTACTGACTAAAGGAGCACCTCTTTACCCAGACCTCTCTGTCTCTTTGTACAGCCAATGTTGCTTTAAAGTGACATAAGGCTGGAAAATGTGAAGTGAAATCTATGTGTATGGTGAGGATGATTAAAAGTGCCACTCAGCTGTGTGAGGACCTTCACAAACACATTTGTCACACTGTGTCATGTTCCGCGTGTTTTGTGGATATCCCCGCTAACACATAACATTCCAAGGACTGTATGTTTGTAGGGCTTGCTAAGAGCCTGCTTTTATTATTTTGCATAAACCCTCAAACAACGTTCTGAGAATGCTTTGGAACAGCAAATCATTTTTGTTTAATCATTACTGATATTTCATGACTTCTGTTAAAACCTGTTTATATTTTAACATTAATGAAACGTGAAAATAAATGAACACATCTGGCACTATCAGGGGTGTATCAGGGGAACTGCATAGTGTATCTGCACTAGTGGACACAACATCTCTTTCATTCTGCTAGAATAAACATGAGAAATACTGCCTTCAGCCATATCATTCCAAATCACTTAGTTAAAATATTGTCTGTGATGTGTGCTCTAAGTGAAGATCTACTATGCCAATCTCTTCATTTCAATGTGTGTGGCTCATGTGATCTACATGTACATTTAGCCTGTACTTACATTTCACAACCTCACCTCCCAAGCTCTGCCACAACCCTCTGGCATGACTACACTAGTTGTCCCAACATCCGTCTGGTTTGGTTAATAAATATGAACAAGATATAGGTTACACGTTCTACTGTAATAAATTATTATTATTCCGTTTTATAGACTAATGCTATGCAGCAACATTTCACCTTATCTACACAGTTGACCTTTTCTCCCTGGCTGTCTGATCCTGCTGTAACAGGAAACCCTGTTATAGACACCATACGATCCTGCTAAAATGCAATACAGAATATTACATGAACAGCTTGATCTTGATTGACGCCCACATAACCTGATGGCAATGTTTTGTCCATAAGAATAGGTTCAAATGTCAAATGCTATTACCTGCGTAGGGAACTATATATAACGTTTGCTAACTTTTCAAGGGATCAACTACTGTATTAAGCAAATTAGTGAAGCTAGCTATTTCTTATCATGTATCATAGCTAGCTAACTGTAGCACTCACTTTGTCTTTACAAAGACAAAACATCCTTATGCCTAACTACTTAACTATCTCCTTGGCTGGTGTCATCTCGGTATTAGATGTGAGTGAGGTGAACATAGTATGTGTTAGATTGTTTGCTAGCTTGCGAACAAGACGTTAGCTAGCAGGGTAAATAAGATTTTGAGCAAGGGGTTGTGGTCTATATTACCCAAAGAAGCTTGCACTGATGCATACATTGAAAATCTTCCAGAAATAGTACTCCATCCGGAAACATTGGCATACTATTTTCAGTGTACTATGGTTCGGGACATACTAATCTTCTTGCATACTAATCTGGAAAACTATAGAATGCAAGTAATTGATTTGAGATCAGTTGACAAAATGTGGAGTGGGGGGGGGTGGGGGGGGGGTGGGTTGCAAAATGCCATTTTCAAAATTGGGGAAGTGACACAGGTCCCCCACTCATGTATAATGAAACTTCCGCCACTGGGCACTTTCATAGGCAGGACAGAACAATGGATCAAAAACAAAAAAAGCCTGCAACCCTGGTTTGCTCCCATTGTGAAATGCATTGCTACTCACAAATACATTAAAATACATTATCCTCAGGAGAATATCAATGTTGCAGACATGATTTACATATTAAAATGTTACATGTTCTATAATGTTCTAGGAACGTTCTTCCACAGGTTGGACATTGGAAATGTTCTCAGGTAGCAAGTAACAGTCTTCAGCTGTAATTTCTGTACTCTCAAACTGGGTTCTGTGCGTTCCTGTTCATAAACTGTACACGTTCTATTTATGTTTGGAAGGATGTGGATTGAATGTTCTTCAAACCCACAGAAGAAAACATCCTGAGAGAACAATCCCAGATTGCATCTTTAATGAGACTCAAAAGAATGTTTTCTACAGTAGTAGGAGCATTTCTTGTTAACTGGTATGTCTTCAAGTACCATCAAATAACTGTAGACTACATTCATTTCTACAATTGCTGTTTGCCTTGCTCTCCACTCAGGTAATTGGATATTGACCTAATTTGTGAGACGGCATACCTCAGGAAAGTCTTACATCAAATATAATTTTTTTTATTCAATTGGAGTCAAGACAACAATTTTCAATTCCTTAAAGTGCAGTAATGTTATATATATTCTGTGTATATATATATATATCTTCTTTGAATCTTCTTTGTTGATCTATTCATACCCATTACTTTTTATCAAGCTGTTTGATGCTCAAGAACAGACATTTCAAGTGTTAGACTCCTACATCCTACAGCCTAGTTTAGCAAAACTGAACATGTCTGCTTTAGTTGTGGACTCACAAGAGGCATTTCAATCAGGCCATTTAACATAAAATAATAATTGTCAGCTTCAGACTACTCACTGGCGAAGCTCTCCGATACACAGAAACGAGAGAGCAGCTTGGTCTGGTCTGCATACCTTTTCTTTCTCTGATATGTTGTCTGTTTTCATACATGGTATGATTGACAACACATTCTTCTTGACAACAACATGGGAGGAATTAGGTATTAACTGATTAGCAGGGGGACAGAACAAAAAATGTACGTGGCCGGCTTGGCGATTCAATCTTAAAACCTTTTGTTTCTGGTCAAATGCTCTGACCACTACAACCCCTGTGAGATGTTCTTCATTGTTTTCCTAGTGGTCACTTTTCTTCAACTACTACCCTGAAACATACCACCGCACCTCCCATTGCTGGCTTCTTGGATGGAAGGCCCTGAAGTTACTAGACGTGGTGAAGAGTAGGAAATATTATTCCTTTTTGTCTATAGCTCAAATCCCAAAGTCCTCTTTGCAGAGGAAACTAACTTTAAAAGTGAGGGTTTATTGTTGCTGCTTGGTTAAGTCAATGGTTTAACTGCATCAATAGTGCCTCTGGCAAAATGATATGTCAACAAACACAGTGTACCTTTTCAAATAATATATTTACATGGCTCATTAAGGCTTAGATTTGTTTTATTTAAGTAAGCTTTAAGATACACTTGAATGTATGGAAATGTATGTATGGGAAAATAACTATATTATAGCGCCAGGTGCTATAATAAAAAATTTTCACTGCTGTTTATTTGACTTGTTCATTAAGGCCATCTCTAGTAGTTACAACTGAAGACATTTGGCAGCCACATTACACACTCAGTCCCGCCATCCCTCGAAAGATCTCTTCTCATTACCTGATCGACCTGGAGGGACCAAGGGTACATTTGTTACCCAAAAAGCTCAGCCGGGCTCCCTGCAGCGTAGATCAGATAGATTTCCCATTTGAGATCTGAGCAAACTGAAGTCAGCTTGGATTGCACCAGACAACTTGGAGCTCTTCGGGCCAAACCAGCTGTGACTGGCCTGATGTGTAGCTGTCACCACGTCTTGACATGATATAATATGAAATGATATTGAACAACGGCAGTTTGGCACTAAATTGTTAGCAGGGCTTCTGCTCTGACAGCAGTCAGTTTATGGCTTTAATCCCAAGGTCTTTTAACCTTGCTTGACATAAATTGAGTTTGGCTTTTGGAGGGAGAGGGGAAAACGAGATGACAGGGGAAACGCTTGGTGTGCTTCTTCTCTTTCGCCGCGACTAATAACGTGGTTTTCCCTGAAAGTTCAACGTGTGCGAGCAGTCAGCTTGGAAATCTAGAGGGCACACGTTGAAAGTGTCTCTGTGTATATGTTGTGCGTGTCCCTGTGTGTGTGTGGCTGTGTGTGCACATTTGTGTCCACGAGGTTCATGTCCATACAGTGCTGTGTCCACTAGACCGTATTGCATGCATGATAAGGAGATCAAGTCAGATCAATTGTCTCAATCTGAATGTACTACAGCAGCGCTGCTGTGTCACCACCACCACCCCAGGGGGTCTCCTGCCCGGCCAGCCCCATCACACCAGGATCCATGATTGATCTGCTATGTAAAGCGTCAATGGAAGCCCCTGAACACAGATCAGACAAAACATTCACCATGACTAATGTCTCAGCTGACAGCGAAAGATAAGAGTCATCCCTCAACTCACCCAAACCCATTTCTCTAACGGATCATAATGGAGTGCTCCCGGGTCGTTATTGTGTGAATAATTGAAATGGTGATTTAAGTTATTGGGAGCCGAGGTGAGGTCAGAGTCAAAACATCGAATTGAGATTAGATATCACTCGCTTCTGGAAGACGATGTTCTACTTCTGGAGGATGTTCTGGTGACCCCTCGATCTGGAGGGAAACCATAACAACAACACATGATTCCAATGATAGGGTTGGGTGTTTGACAAGACTCCAGATATAAATTCAGAAAGAGGAGTTATGTCTGCTTGCATTTCTAAGACGCTTTTCCTGCTTTTATCTGTTTAAATAAAGTTTCAAGCTCCTCCAATTTTGGTACGGGTTCACAAGGAGAGAAGACTGATAGGGATGTCTCCAAAGCGGACAATCAAACCATGATGGACATTCACTGAATCATAGGACACTGTAGAAGTCCACGTTAGTGTGCAAATTATCATTCAATCACCAGAAGTAATAAAAATGTGTCTGTTATGTGAACAGGAAGAAAACCAGGTAAAAAACAATGTTGGTTTCAGGTAAAAGTATTACTAATGTAACATTATAATTTATGTTGTCTGTTGTTTTTCTCGCACAATGAGATCAATTATTTCTGTTTCTGCCTCTCTACACCAGTAGAGACTCCACACGTGTTCCCAGCCTATTTGGCTCTTGGGTTCAAGGAGGCCACTCGACAGCTTGACATTGCAGTGACTTCTTATTATCAGCAGGTTAAGAAGGGAATCAGAATTCTGTTCACTCACTGATTTACGATATGGGCCACATCTACAATGGTTTACAACACAAGGGCAGGGGCAAGGGAAAACTTTAAAACTCCAGAAAATGGCATGAGAGTTCAAATTGGCTGATGGCTGTTGATGATTATTAGATCTTAGATTGTCTAAATGCTACCAAATTTCAGGCAACATTACAGATTCTGCAGCGACAATAAGACCTCCAGTTTTGGTATTTTGCATTTAAAATAAGAACTTTCATCATTTGCCATGCATAAAATGTTGCGCACATAAGTAATACCATATGAATTTATGAATAAGTATTAATGTGACATTATGGATGTTATAGTCTCGGATTTCTATAACAGGGAGGCGAAAATAATCCTTTCAATTTCGTATGCTTTACTTGGTTCTTTGTAATAGCTGAATGCTTCACTACTAGTGGAGAGGGTGGGTGATGTGTAGCTCTAATCAGGTTGATTTGCTTTAATAGACATTCATGTCATACTGGCTTGGATGTGACGGTAATGAGATCTTAATTCAACATTGAGCTTTAACCAAAATACAGTATATGGTTTTATTAGTTACATTTCTGTGTGAGAAGATATTTTAACAAGAAACAAATCTCATTAAATTAGCCATTTGTAAGAAACACAGACAAAGTGAGACTATATTATAAAGGATTTTGTGGAAAAATATAATTTGAAATGAAATACTTCCCAATACTTTGTCATTGTGTTCTTAGTCATTACCAGTGTTGGTCTGTTGTTTATTTCGGCCAAGTCTTGTGTAGCTTTGCTCAAACTCGTAGACTCAAAGATATTTGGATAATTCTCTAGAGAAAACTCGAATAAATATAGGCATAGTTTTCAAGCAATGCAAGAATACCCAAGTTGATATGGAGCTGAAAATCTTGCCAAGAGTTGCAATCTAGCTAACTGGCTAGAAAGGTCATGCATTCCAGTACAAGCTATGGTGGCCGTGTTGCTTAGTAAGGAGGAAGTGGACGTTGGCAGAAGATAAACATGCCTCGACAACACAACTACTGGAAAAGACAAACATGTTGGTGTATGCAGGTAGGTTATTAGGACTAAGGACACTATATGGACATACATTTGGGACACATCTTTGCATAAAATCAAGCGCCTAGCTATGCAGTCTGCCTTTACATTTGTAAAAGAAAAAATGTGTTAAATAATGTGACGTTCTAAAGAGGGAATTTGAGCACGGTCCTGTAATTGGATGCCACTGTTGCAACAAGTAAGTTCCTGAAATGTCTTCCCTCCTAGATAGTCCACTATCAACTGGAAGTGGTATTATTCCAAAGTTTGAGAATTTAGGAACCAAAGCAACTCAGCCACAAAGTGTCAGACCACGTAAAGTTACAGTGCGGGTCGCTGAGTTCGGTGGAGTTATGAATCATGCTTCTTGATCTGGTAGTCTGGATTTGGCAAATGCCAGGAGAATATTTTCTGCTTGACTGCATTGTGCCAACTGTAATGTTTGGTGGAGGGGGATGTGGGGTTGTTTCTTGGGGGTTGTCCTAGGCCCCTTAGTTCCACTGAAGGGAAATGTTAATGCCTCAGCTTACCAAGACATTTTGGAAAATTCTGTGCTTTATGCTTTAACTTTATGGGAACAGTTTGTTCCAGCATAACTGTGCCCCAGTGCACAAATCAAGGTCCATAAAGGCATGGTTGGATGAGTTTGGTGAAGTATAACTTGCCTGGCCCACACAGAGCCCAGACCTCAACCCTATCGAACATCTTTGGGACGAAATAGAACGGAGATTGCGAGCCAGGCCCTCTCGTCCAACATCAGACGTCACCAATGCTCTTCTGGAAGAATGGGCAAAACTTAAAACAGACACACTCCAAAATCAATATTAATGCCTATGGATTTAAAATGGAATGTCATACAAATTATTGTAAGTGTCCCAATAATTTTGTCCATAAGTATTAGCAGTACCTTGCAACACGCTAAATAACAAATATAGAAGTTCACATTTGATTAAGGGTCAAAAGTATATGATATAGGTATATCATATAATGATCACTTAACTCCGTAAGACCGTGTGACTTGTTGATGAACACTATATACCCAGGCAGTTGAATAACCAGCTAACCTCAAGCTGCCCAGTCTCTTTAGGAGATTGAAGACTGCTCAATATGTGCTTGATTTCGCTCATGTGCCACACAGCAGAATGAAATAACATTTTAATGCATAGACATCAAATTATTATATACTATGTCATAAATCAGCATAAGTGGTCTTTATTCAGTTTGTGCATAAGAATTTAGGAGGATGTTTCCATTTAATGAAGGCACTTAAAGATGTGTGCCATCCCCAATCTATTGCATTCACAAAGCATGCATAGGGCAGTGATGTAAGTCTTTGGAGGCAAAGTCTAAGCAGCTATTAATAATGGGCTATATTTTTTATAATGTGTAATAACTATTAACCAGGTAGACCAGGGGTAAGTACTGACTGTTTCTGTATAGGTGTACGTTGATGACCTCCTAATGACTTGTTAATACATATGTAGACTTTCCACTAGGTTGCTTTCAACACTCATGTATGGTTTTCTGTAAGGATTTGTACACTTGTTGACACCCAGACTGTTACATAGGCCATCATTTTCATTTGTTGTGTATAGATTGTCTACGTTAAATACTTTTAGCAAAATATACAATATATAAAACATCATCACATGGAAAAAGAGGATTTGCGTATGTTTGTTCATAAAATGAAACATGAAATATAATTGTAGTGTCTTTCTTCACTCAGGTTCAATTTCATGAATATATTGTTTTCAGTTTTGGTTGTATCTAATTACATTCAAGGTATGCTAAACATTTCTTTCATAGAAAGGGAGCAATTGCTTTCTCATGGCAATGTACATAATAAATCTTAAGACCATAACATGACATGGTTAATGTCCTTCCTGTCCTCCTCTCTTCCACTCTGCTACCATGTCTTCCGGATCCATCCTCCACTCTGGAGGACTGATGATGATGTCTGCCTGCTCAGCTCCGATTCCCTTCAGCCAGACATCTCGAAAAAGAATGTTTCTGTCGGTCTGTCTCGTCACATCACAGACGTCCTGACTTTATTCCCTCTCCCTCACTCGACACTTTGATTCTTTTCAAATCTACCTGTCCATCTTAGACATCTTCTCTTTTATGTTCCCACCTGTCTCAGACAAAAAGAAGAAGAGAGAAAACCTGACGGCTCACCGTCTACTGTACAAACTGACAGCAATGGCTGACTCTAGACAGACATCAAAAGTCATGCCTGTTTTATATAGCATGTTCTTATCAGTAGTTTTGATAATCAATGACACAAGTTTGTCTTGATTCTTCAACAAAAAAGTTCTGTACGCTAGTTTTTCCATAAAGCTATTAATACACACCCCTAGTACTTTAATCAATCTACTCCCAAACGATCTGAGCAGTAGTGCCTCTAAATTAAATCCTTCACCTTGACTCGCCATATAAATGTAATTCTGTCAATATAAGGGATATAAATAGATAGGGGAGTAACCATTCATAATCTACCTGAATATTTAAAGGCTCTTTGGGCAATGAGGGGAAAGAAACGACTTGATCAAGTGTCTTATTTCCACCTCTACAATCAGAAATGTGCTAATTAGAAGTGAGATCATCTATATTCCACCACATGTTAACAATAATGGTAAGACTGGTGTTTAGTAGGTTATGACAGCACCACTCGGCCGGCCCTCTTTCTACCTCTGTATGAAACTGCTGCACGAAACATGCGAGCCGAAACATCCTAGTACGTACTCATAAGGTTACTAGCGCCGCACAACAGCATAATATTAAAATCTAAATTCCTTTCACAAATGCATCTAATAATCCGACTGGGCATTGACTGAGACAGTGTTAGCTGTTGTTGGCTAGGGAGGAACTATTTCCTGCACTGATAAATGTTAGGGAGACCTTTTCACTGTCACACCCAGCACAGTGTGTAAATGTTAATGTTCCTAATGCAGACATTATCAGCCACATGAAGAACAGGAAAGGGACAGGAGGGGACAGGGGGATATTATTTGATGAATGCTGTAGCTACTGAGAAAAGACCAAAAACAGTTGATGAAAGACTAACGAATATAAGATAGGAGAAGAGGGGAAAGGAGAGGATGGGCTTTGAAACGTTAACGCATTTTTAATTCTCATCCGTTGTCCGCCACTGCCCAAGCTTTTCTATTTTCAGTGTAAAACTAATGAATCTGATTTTGGAAATGTTCTTCTGCAGCCTTACAATGAGCAATGATGAGATATTATTTTAGCATGAAGATCAATGATAACGCCTAAAAGGTAGGTGTGTCTATGAAAGCTAAAGAATGGGAGCAGACATGTAACCCAAGGCAAGACAGTAATCTCATACGCCCTCTACCAGTTGGAAAACGTCGCCCACGTCATACACCACCGATTTATGATCATTGGATTATTAATAGGACAAAAATGCATATTAAACAAAAGGAGTAAAGGTAGCTTTAATTATACATGATTTATGAAACCTGTTTGACAGCAGTGACTGCTACAGGACATTAGTGACTTGCTGGTTTGCACATTAATAATTACTCACAGAACTAAACTGGACAGCTGATATAAAAGTAGGTTTTGTAAAGATACCGAACTTGTGTTTCCAATGACTCGAATTATACTGAATAGCTGTACAAAATTTGGGAAGGAATTGTGCTATTCCCATTCTATTGTGTTTCCTTCTCCTTTTAAAGAAGGCCTAATCATATCATTATTAAAGTAAAATAAAAACAAATGCAAGCCATGTTTTTCATGAAGTGATTGCTTTGAAGTCCAGTTCAGGGCCACAAAGCCTGACCAGATGACCAGGCCAGTCCTCTGGTGTTTAGAGGGGCATTGACGATGGTGTCATCTAACCCCTGGGGGATAGCTCCCTGTGATTTGTGGCGCAGCAAGACTGATAAAGTGCTGTTGCCACCCTGTTTCTTTACTAGATCAATTCTACATGTAGGAGTGGGCTTTATGAATGATGGAGACCTCCTCAAGTCATCCATACAGCTGCCCAAAGACACAGCCCGGGCCCCCAAAGCAATCACTCTTCTCTACAGGACACAGGAGCCTACACACACTCACACAACCATATACACAAAGACATGCGCGGACACGTATCTGCGTTCACCCGTCTATACATCCGGCACGTCATTCAAAGGAGGAATAAGACCCTTTCATATATTTACCTGATCCAGTATTTCCAATCGAATTGCTGTAAAAAACAAGCCATTCTATCTTAGCGGGGCTGATGGGCCCTGCTGCCTATTGGAGTGAAGCAGAGTCAGGGTGAACTACACTCGAGTGTCGGGATGGGACCACGACAGGGTGTATGTCAATGGGTGAGATGGGATGGTGTTAAGGGATAACTCGCAACACTCCTCTGAAGGCTGAATAGCATCTTGAAACGGAACGGCATACATAGATGTCATGAGTCCTGCCTCCTGCCGAGAGGTTGAAAGAGAGAAGCAGAGCACCATGAATACTTGAGTGTTCTGGAGGCTATGAAATTGAAAGACACCCCCCCCCCCCAAAAAAAAAAAAAAGAATGTCTGAAGATTTCAATAGAAGAAGATGTGCGTGCGTTTTAATCGCAACTTTTAGATTGATTGGCTAAACGTGTGCGTGGAAATCAATGGGGCTCTGACAGACATCCTCTTTTGTGGTAATCCTTGGGTGGAGAAAAACCAGGGATACCTGACGCATAAAAAGGAACACATGATTATTGCAAATAGAACAAAGAAATGATTCTCTTTAACGCAGAATAATTTATGATATTTGTTTTGAAACCATGTACAACAATGGATTGAAACGGAACCTGTCTAATCAAACAAACAAGACCAATATGTTTTTTTTTTTTTACCAAGCCTTTTATTTTACAACTCTATCAGGATTATTTTAATTCAGAACACATCTAGGTCTACATGTTATATGTTAATGAATGAATTACATTATAGTTATACAGTGTCTGCTATACAATATGTACATCTCATTTATTGTTTTGCCATTTAATGAAATGTTAGTTATCTACAGGGTTATGTATAGGCTATTTTATCTACAGGCCTTCTACAGTCTCCAGAAAGACATATGGCACAGATAACTCCCTTTTACAGTGGAGGTAAAGCACACGGGATACGTGGCAGTATTTATGGGTTAATCGATACAGCGTCGAGATGACACCATGTTCCTGTTACTTTCTGTCACCATGATGGCTCACTAATTTTGCAGAGGATGCTTTCCCCTCCTCCGACGGGCCATAAGACGGTTCAATTTGGCCGTAAAAATGCCAATCAGCCGGTTAGTGTGGGTTACTGGTTGTTCCTCTGGGAGGTCATGATGAGGGTAAATCCACGGGAGGAAATATTCCCATCCTGTTGCTAGAAACTCTGCTAACCCCAGGCATCCTATTTGGGTTCTAATTCCATGTGGTAAACGTCACACTGAAGCAGAGAACGAAGCTATTGTGAAGGTGGCACGGCGAGATCCGGAGGTTTTAACGTGTGTGTGTGCATGTGTGCGTGCGCATGAGTATGAATTTTGCTGACAGCGGTCAGTGCTGGTCCAAAGCACAAGGGGTACCCAAAGACCTTCCGGTGAAGAGATGTCTCGAGCTAAAGGAAATGAGGAAGTTAACATGGCCAATTAATCATTACCCTAGTTTCACCATAAAAATGCAGAGTTCCCGTAACGTCCATCCTTTATTGAATTTTGATTATTAATGATGAGACGTGACTGCTGGTTTATAAGAAGCACCATACTTTCAGGTTTATGCGACAAAGGTACGTAAAAGACATATAAAGGAGCAATCCTACACTACTTAGACTATAATTATTACTTCATGATTCTATAGCAAATGCTATTATGGGCCAAATAGTGTAGTATACTGTACTAAAGGTTTAATACTTATTTTGAGAATTAAAAAATACAAATAAAATGAATGTTGTCTAATGTAGTTTTGAAATGCAATATAATTCATATCATTACAGAAATATGAGCAAGAAATACGTCTACCTACTGAATCTTTGGCACATCTAGCTATTGTAGGCTATTAAATGGTTACTGAACCTTTTGTTTAATTGTAATTATTTTAGTGTTAAACTAAAATACAAAGATTGTATTTTAAATATATAGTATTTAATTAATTTACATATAATAGACACATATCGGCTTAACACATAAGGGTTGAAGGATTTTCCTAAAAACGATTATATTCACTAGTCGTGTAGTGTTATTGTTTTCACAGTCAATAGATTTAGGCCACGCATTATTTACAGTAAAGAGTATAGGACAGCCAGTGTCATTATGTCCCTCCCCTATCGAGGTGTAAAGAGTTAACGGGGTAGTGGGTCTGCCCATTCTCATGCTTTGAGTGACGCGATCATCTCGCTTTCGCTCAAGTTTGCGTGTTGCCACGCTATAGAGGATCCTAGGTGGCCTCGTTCAATAACGCTGGCGACCAGTACCCGTGACAGTCAGCTCGCGCGCGTGGGGACAACAGACAGACATTCGCCCCCCACCCCCTCCGACCTGCTTGTTTTTCCTTTTTCTCGCTGACTTTTCTGTGCTATTTGACAACAATGTTCTTAGCTTTCCAACGGATAACACCCACTGTTTCGTGTTTGAAGGCGTAATCGCTGTGTATTGGAGCAGCTCCTCGTATTTTGCGAGACCAAAGACAACTCTTATTTAGGAAACCGACATGCCGCGGAGGAAACAAGAAGCGCCCAAGCGCGCGGCAGGTACGTAGCGTAGGTTACTACAACGAGAGTGGGTTTATTTCTAGCTCAAATCAGCGTTGTTTTCTGTCTCAAGCCCTGTGGATTTCCGTTTCCAGTATTTCTTCATACGAGTTCCTCTGCATCCACTCGATCTATAGGCTAACTTAATTTGTAACACTTTCATGTGAGCACACTATTTCAGGAGTAGTCCAAAACACTACTGTAACTGTATCCCATGAATGTTGGCATTTGTTTCCCTTTCGTGGCTACAAAATAGTCATATTTTTGTCAGAGAATCACTTAACCAATGTATATTGTCAACTTTTCTCTTCCCATTGTTCCAATGATTAGCTTACTTTCACGGTAAACGTTTACCAGCCGTGCTGGAAAAAAATAATTGTGGGAAAACTGTGTTCAGCCTGCTAGAGCGAAATGCCCAAGGCGGTGCCATACTGCCTCTGTTGGGGCTTTGTGAACATTTCATCCAAGCGGCTAACTTTGGAAGTGGGAGGTGGAAGAATTACCTCTTCTTTTTTTCCTTTGGATAAGATAAACAATTGGGTCCAGACAAAGAGATTTTGTGGACTGGAAGAAGCTATAATCGACAGTTGCCATGTCTGATTTGACGGTTGATTGATTGGCTGTCATCCGGCTTTGATCTGTTCCTTCCCGATCTACATCAGGAAATCACTCCCCCATGTGATGCCGCCCCTTGACGTCACATTAAAACCACTTTCAAAGCATTGTGTACTCTCCCCCCCCCTCTCCTCCGCTGGTCAAGTGACTCACGAAAAAGCAAGAGGGGTAAAGTGGTTTCACAGTCAGACATCACTGACTCTCTAACACACACAGTCCCTGCTACACACAGCCTGGAAACACACACACACTCTGGGGGTTGTAAAAGGAGACGTGCACTAGGCCTATGTAATTGAGGGGAGGAATGGTTTGCTCTGTCAGACGGACCGGGCCGTCAGGACGGCTTTGTTTCATGTTTGATTTAATTGTCTCTCTTCTGACAGGCCCATTCATCAATGGCTTTAATGGTCAATCAGAGACAGACTGAGTGAGTGCTCCCATTCTGTTTAGCCATACACTGGCACAGGCTTTTATTTCATCAAAATGCCCCAGCCTAATGTACATGCTCACTCTCTCCCAGAGAGACAGAGAGCGAGAGAGTGGCTCGGGGGGAGAACATAAAGAATGACTGAAAGCTTTCTGATTTGAGATCAGTGCAATATGTTATTTGGAAATGTTTTTCCCCTTCTTATCCGTTTGTCTTGTCGCGTCTGTTGATGCAGGATCATGGTGTCACGTCGTAACAGAGATCCATTCTACATTTGTTGTGGAAATGCAAGGAAAGTTTAAATGTCAAATCCTTTGTACATTCATCTACTGATTCTTTTTTCTCTCCCATTTTGTTTTACCCCTTAGTCAGTGGGTCTCTTGCAGCTGCGAGTTATAAAGTTGTCAACTGTTCAGTGGCACACAAAGGGTGATGATGAATTGATTGCAGCACAGAGCATGATGATGGAGAGAGCAAAGAAAAGGATGACAGATGATGGGCCTTGATTAGGGACTTAGGGGGAGAACCGGCCCACAGCAACCTTGAGAATTGCGCGGAAAATCTCTCTCTCATCCACTCTCCTCCCCCTCCTCTTTCATCCCTCTGCTCGGGCCGGTAGAAAAAGCGAAGTTGTTTTGCTACCTTCATTAGAGTTCACCTAATTAGCTGGAGAGGCTGATGCAGCCTTGACAAGCCTAATGATTGGAGATGACAAACCTCTGTGTGTCGGGCCCCAACCAACCAGGCTTGCCACCACTTTGATGTAATCAAGTTGATATTACACAGTACCTTTGCTCCCGGCGCGGCACTCGCCTGTGGTTGTGCCGTAACTCAGTTTTACCGCTGCGGGTGACAAATGGCCCGGTGTACCTGCATGGGTCGTGTGTGGGGGCTCTCAACTGCCCTGGGCCGTCGCACAGGAGACAACTCTGACAGCCGGAGAGGAAACTCTGGATGCGTTCAGGTGGCTCGTAAATAGCATAGGGTCCTTCATTCTGTTAAAACAAAAAACAACGTTGCGTCCGCGCTGACAAGCAAATGTGCGTGTGTAAAAGAAAAGAGAGAAAGAGATAATTGTTAAAAGTAGTTATTGTGCGTACAGTGTATGGGTACAATTAACTTTGCTTATTACTGTGGAATTGCTTCTAGGCCCAGAGGCTATGCTTTTGCTCAGTCTGGTGACTGGAACCTGTGAGAATGGCACCTAGATTAACATCCTCACAGGTTGTTGGCGGGGTGGATTCATGCGTTGTTTTAGTTGGGTGTGTTTTTATAAGAGTGTGTCTGTCCCAGACAGATTTTCTATCTGCTACTCAGACCAGCTTAGTAAAATCCAATGCTCTAATTCTGCCTGTTCTCCAGACGTGTCCGAGGGGGTCTGGTTCAGCCCGGGCTCTGTGCTACAGGTCTCCTGTTTCTGCAGGGTCAGGCCTGTGGCTGCCAATTCAGCTATGCCAGAGTAGCAGCAATCAGTCGTGTGTGTGTGTGTGTGTGGGAAATGCAGGAGTGATGAAAGGAATGGCAACCGTAGAGGCCCTGGTGAGGAGGGTCAGTCGTGGGCCATCGTTCATCTGAACCCTTTTAGCGTTTTAATTCTCTCCCATCCTCATCCTCATCATTCATCCTCATGCCATCTTCATCGTCATCATTCATCGTCATCCTCACTCCATTGTCGTCACTTCAGGGTCTCTTTTAGTTATACCGGAATGCTCTCAGATGCTGTAGATTATCTTTACAGCTCAACAGTGCGAAAAAAAACCCAGAAGTACACATTGAAATTAAAGACATGTGCTCTCTTACAAACATGCTTGTAGGCTGACATGGATTACAGAGACCATCCATTGTAAGCATGCAGGTTTATCTAGTGTGGATCACACAGACACACACCTGTGTTTTTGTGTGTGGGTGACTGGGTGTTGTCTGCGTGTGTGTGTTCTGTATATGTCATTGCGGGTGGGTTACGGGATCTTAATTGTCCTGCGAAACAACAGTCAGGACGAGGAAATGGAGGTGGGACTTGTTTTATACCACCTTAATAGAAGTTACCGTGGGTGGATTCCGGTGGGGTTGATTCATGTCTGTGATCTATGTGTCTGATAAGTGCATACCTAATGAGCTCCCAGCGCCTGCCTGACTGCCCGGGGTGGGGGGGGGGGGGGGGGGGGGGGGGGGGGGGGGGGGGGGGGGGGGGGGTCTGAGTGCTTCCCACAGGTATTGGCAGATGTCGTTTTGTTTTTGCCATAGGGCCCGACTGCATAAATCCACCCTGGGTAATGATAACAATGCCAGCCTGATATGTTGGTGAATGAGTGGACGAGGGCGGAGAGCGGGGCTGTCCTCTTTAAACCCACTTGGCAGATGTCAGGCCACGGGGCTGCGCTCCAGCAGAGGTCTGGATCAGACCCCTTCATCCGCCCGAGCCTCCATAGGGTTTCAGGGCCCTGCAAGACCCCTCTACCTAGCGGAGGCCTGGGTAGGCACTTTATAAATATAGTCCCGCTATTAGTTGTTGTAATGCAGCTGCGCTGTGGTGACAATTGGGGCAACCTCGCTCACTCGCCCCCCTTTCCTCTGCGTCTCTCTGGGGGTGATGCGTCAGAGCCTAGTGGGATCTGGGCTCTTTTCAGGAAACCGAGACGACTTTGGTCTTCAGGGGTCCCGAAACCGAATCCAGCAGGAGAATAGCCTGGCCATGCCAAAGAGACCATTTCCTTTTCAGCAGTCATTTATCACTGACCCACCCTTCGCTCCCGACACACTGACGTGTGTCATTTATCATACTGGCTTTAGCAGACACGCAGGGTTAGGGGGGGTGGGGGGGTGGGGTGGGGGGGGGTGATAGAGGAGTGCAGGAGACAGAGGCACAGAGAGAAACAAAGACACGGGGGGGAAAGGATTGCCGAAAGAGGGGCAGAGTGAGTAGTGAGTAAATGAGGAGAAAAGGAGAGAGCCCAGATTTAGTGAATTTCTCCCATTTGGGACTATACAAAGCAGCTGAGGAGAAGGGGTGGGGGAGGAGGTACTCTGGAGGTTCAGTTACATGAGTTATGTTTCGATGAGTGACAGAATGTTCCTCCGTGACAGTCCGTGGATGTTTATGAATGTTTGAAATACCTGCTCCTTGGATAGGTCATGTGTTTGTTTGAGTGTGTGTCATAAAGTATATGTTTTTTTTTTATGTATATATTTGTTATCTGTGTGTCATTACACATTATCATGTGTAATGTTGTATGTTTGCATTTGCGTAATTGAGTGTGTGCGTGCTCGCGTGCGTGCGTGCATGCGTGCGTGATTGCGGGTGAAATGGACTGTGTGCATGTGTCTGAAGCCTGTACTCCTTGATGAGCAGGCTGACAGGTATCACTCATGCTGGGCTGGCCTCCAAATGAACCCGAGCTGCTCTGCTCTCCCGTGGTCCTAACAGGCACTCCCCAAGATGGATTCTCCTTTAAAAGCAGATTAATGATGGATACCAGGGCTATAGTGTCATTTATCATTGGGAATAATATTTAGGCTGGCCGTATATGGCTGTAACCGGAGAGCAGGGTGACCAGAGGCAGGGTGGAAAGCCTTAGACAGACACTCACTGTGTGATGGATCACCATGTTCTCTGTCTGAGTGTTCCTAGACACTCGCGCCACAGCAGTGGCGACGAATCATATCGCCCCGCTCTAATGGCTGATATGATGTTTATCCCTTAACTACACTACCCAGATTGCTTTGTCCGGAGGGTTCTGCTCTCTGTAAAAAAAAAAGCTGCTTTTTGTAAGCTATCGACATGCTCACAAATCATTAAGTGGGTACAATAAGCCCCTTGACAGAAGTAAATGGGAATGAATAGTTTTAATTTACAACAATTCTGACGGTGTAGCTTGGAAACACAATGGGCTAGGTGTCTGACCAAAGCGTCGTCCTTTACTGTGCCCTGAGGAGGTCGGCAGGCGTCTGCTCATCTTTGCTTCATGCGGTCACCCCACAATCATGAATAAAAGAGTACAGTGAGAGGTCAAGGCAAGGCCAGCTCTGCTGCCACTCTTCCACAAAGAGGTAAAAAAGGTTGTTTTGTTTCTGTCCTCCTTTCTTTACCCCTACCCCCCCCGAACCCCGCATCTCACACACTGGTGTTGTTTGATTTATGGTAGCCATCCATCTTAGGGCCCTGTCCGTCACCTCCTCGTTGCTAGGCGATCATCGCAGCAGCTGTTTGTTGGGAGTAAAGTGGGCCCTGAAAGGTTGGCCCTATGTCCCAGAGGCTGAGACAGATGCTGAGGTAGAGGGAGAGGCAAAGAGGCAGGCGACCTGTGCTGGACACCATCGTCAGGGAGACCCATTCATCTAAGGAGCAGTTAAAAGATACCAACCGTGGAACTAGCTATAGTGCTTTGGACTAAAGACAAGCAAACAAAGACCGTAAAGTAGCCATTATGTCAGCAGCGTTCTACAGAAGTGTACAGCTGTGTATGATATAGATTCCCATTGTACATGATAGGCCCTAAAATATCTGATGTTAAAAATTAGGAGACAGTGGGTTATGGATACCACAACTGAAAACACAATTAGCCTAGACCTAGTCGATAATGGCATCCTGTATTATTGATCTGGAGTTTGGAACAAAGTTTAGTGTAGGATAGGACTGAAGGCACAGTATTCCGACAGCTGAAACACCTTACTGCACTTTCATGTTTAAGCTGAACCCACTGCCCCTGTTCTGCACTTATGGAAGGTGTTTTGGTACTGTTTATGTATGCTTTCATTCATCTATGAGTTACTAAGTTATTGTGACTGGATCTAGTTATAAACATGAATATGCTAAGAACTAAGCATCTTGGCTAGCTGCTAGCTACAGTCCAAAAAAGTAAAAGAGAAAACAGGGGTACTTTAAACTGTATTTAATTGCATTTGCAACCATCCAATTGCATTTCTTATACTTGTCAAGTTGACCAACATTAGTAAACCAACTGCTTGGTAGAATTGTCAGACCATAGTCTAAGTTGACCAATATACTGTGTCAAAATGGTTCAGACATCTGACCAAGTCTTTTATTTCAGTGAATGACAGTTGGTACATACGCATTTTGTTTCGTTTTGATATTTTATTTTAAAAACAATGACACGGTTGTTGGCTGACATTGTTTTTATGTTGGGAAATACACTGATCAGCCATAACATTATGACCACCTGCCTAATATTGTGCAGGTCCCCCTTTGGCCGCCAACAGCCCAGACCTGTTGAGGCACGGACTCCACTAGACCTCTGAATATGTGCTGTGGTATCTGGCGCCACAATAGCCCTGACCCGTCGAGGCACGGACTCCACTAGACCTCTTAAGATGTGCTGTGGTATCTGGCGCCACAACAGCCCTGACCCGTCGAGGCACGGACTCCACTAGACCTCTAAAGATGTGCTGTGGTATCTGGCGCCAAGACGTTAGCAGTAGATCCTTTAAGTCCTGTTAGTTCCGAGGTGGGGCCTCCATGGATCGGGCTGGTTTGTGCAGCACATCCCACAGATGCTCGATTGGATTGAGATCTGGGGAATTTGGAGGCCTAGTCAACACCTTTAACTCGTTGTTGTGTTCCTCAAACCATTCCTGAACCATTTTTGCTTTGTGGCAGGGCACATTATTCTGCTGAAAGAGGGCAATGCCATCAGGGAATACCGTTTCCATAAAAGGGTGGACATGGTCTGCAACAATGCTTAGGTAGGTGGTACGTGTCAAAGCAACATCCACATGAATTGCAGGACTCAAGGTTTCATAATCATCACACTGCCTCTGCCGGCTTGCCTTCTTCCCATGGTGCATTCTGGTGCCATGTGTTCTCCAGGTACGTGACGATCACACCTGGCCATCCACGTGATGTAAAAGAGAACATGATTCATCAGACCAGACCTTCTTCCATTTCTCTGCTCCAGGTCTGATACTCACATTCCCATTGTAGGGGATATTGGCAGTGGGCAATGCCGCCCCATACGCAACAGACTGTGATACACTGTGTGTTTTGACACCTTTCCATCAGAACCAGCATTAACTGTTTCAGCAATTTGAGCTACAGTAACTCCTCTGTTGGATCAGAACACACGGGCCAGCCTTCTCTCCCCACGTGCATCAATGAGCCTTGGCCACCCATGACCCTGTCGCCGGTTCAATGATTTTCCTTCCTGGGACCCCTCTTGATAGGTACTGACCACTGCAGACCGGGAACTCTCTTTTCGAAGTGGCTCAGATCCTTACGCTTGCACTTTTTTCCTGCTTCTAACATCAACTTTGAGGACAAAATGTTCACTTGCTGCCTAATATCCCACCCACTGACAGGTGCCACGATGACAAATTATCAGTGTTATTCACATCACCTGACAGTGGTCATAATGTTTTGGCTGATTGGTGTATTTGTAAAGTAAAATACAAAAAATTATAAATCTTGCTTACATTGGCGGTCAACCCCCACACATTCATATTCGGTAGAGCCATCAATTGCTGCAATAACTGCTTTTAGTCATGGTTTGTCTCTGAGTGATTTGTTTGTGTCAGAGTGATTTTCGCAGATTGTTCTTGCTAGATTTACCCCCGAGTTGTTCAGGTTGGTCTGACAATGCTTGTGGATCTTAATAGTCAGATAGTGCTACAGCTTGTCTACGCAGTTGAGAGCAGGACACTTGTCCACTGTAGAAAATTCACCTTTTCTTTCTTGAGCACCTCCAGTGTTGCTGTGGCCTTTTCTAGTAACAACTTTCCTTGACATGTTGTCAAATATATGTGTGTGTGTATTTGCCATTTAAAGACTTTGACGCTACCAGTCGGCCATCTTTGTTTGAGCAGTCCTTTGAAGAAATGAATGTAATTTTACAGTATTCAAATTATTGTTGCAAGTTGTTTGTGTTGTTGTAGTGGGTGTTGTAATATTGATATTGTCAAAACTTTAAACTTCATTGATCATTCTTTTTTTTATATACTTATACAGAAAATTATTTTCTGCAGGCTATATGTGGTCCACCCCTGGTTTTAGAGCAACAGTATTTGCACATTCATTTAGGGGTTAAGAATAGAAATACTGATGGACAATAACAATAGATTAGTGTCATGATGACCAACCAGGCACAACACTTTTTTTCAACAAATATTTGGCATTTTGCTCAATTGTTGTATTACTACACTGATCGTTGATTAAACTCTACTACGGCTTCCAGAGTAATCCACCTGTAGTCTATTTCTCTTTCAGACAGTGAGAGACTAATTTACCTTCATCCTGCTGCCTTGTTCATTGAACACTGGAGGGGTATACTACAAGATCAAGGAGGGCTTAGCCTAGAATGAATTTCTAAGCATAAAGGGATTTTCAGTTTCCCCACTGATCTCAAGACAGTTTGACAAAAACAAACAAGGCAGTTATTATATGAGGCGATTCCTGCGTCATAGACATTACATTTGCATGCAAAGTCACATCTTTGATGTCTCACAGAATGAATTCAACCTTTGATGTATATGTCTAAAACTCTTAGGGTAGTGTATAACCAAAAAAGTTGAATTCTCAGTATTAGCATGTCACAGAATTTGAGCAAATTTAATGCGCTTGGGATGTAATATGTAACTGACAAACTTTACTAGAAACTATTAGAAAATATTAACAAAAGTCTGAGATTGTTTGGCGTAAGACGAAACATGGATTGCCATTTCAATTCAAAAGCTTGGCTGTAAAATATTGTGATTTTCCATTATGGCTTTAAATAACTTTTATAGGATGTTAAACCCTGGGTCAATAATGTTACAGATTCCAAATTAGGCAATCAATTGGCAGATTTCCTGATCAAAATGTAGCATAACAATTCTTTTTTTTTATTTGGGTTGGTTTTAAAAGGTCAGTAGAAGGAATATAGCTATGATTGCAAAATACAGTGCTGCAGAATGAATGCCCCCAGTGCTATAGATGATGCAAAAAGGCTATCAAAAGATCTCTGTTAATCACCTTGATCTCGCTCTGAACATTTGAAAAGAGATAACTTTTATTTGAGAAAAAATCATGAAATAATGAAATGGAAGTATTCCTCTTCTGCGCCCCCTCTCTTTGAAGTGAAAGACCCTAATAAGTCAAGCTCACCCCACCAGTCTTCAATAAGGTTAATGTCAGGGTACTGGGATGGCCAGTACAAAATCGGTGGTCTGTTAAATGGATCTAGCTTTGAATCATTGCCTTTCTGGAAAATTCCAGACTTAGTTACATTTCCTGGTACTTGACAGAGTTCATCATGCCATGTATCCTAACAGGATTCCTAAAGCGTTTGGAACTGCCCCTCAAAGTCATATATCCACTATCCCTATTTTGAATCATGGAATTTTTTTATGCCAATTGCACTTCTCTTTTTGTACCTAAACATTTAAATAACTTCTGAATATAGAACCTGGTTACAACAAGAAAGGTCCAAGTGCTCACATTCATCTTAATAAGTATATATTTTTTTCTAGCACTAAAGTGGCCGGAAGTGGCCACTATTATTTGTTATCTGACCTTTTCAATTTTTATAGAATTATGACCTAGGAGATAGGCATTTGTGCCACCTACTATTTACACCCAAGTGAAATAGGAAGTCATGATGATTATTTAAGTAAACTTAAAAAAAGTATATCAATGGGAAGATATGTTTATTAGATTTGATTCATAACATTTACTAGGGGTGCCTATAGTGACCGTTGTGGTTTGAATTAAGAAAATGTTTTTAGTTTTCCCTAATCATTCAATCAAGTTAGATATCTCTTATCACAAAATGTAGGGACATAGATAAGAAAAACACACTATCTACAAACACACTATCTATCTGAAATCTACAATTAATGCATTATGTTTTAAGAATGCATCCTAGAACAAGCATACAAAAGGATATGTAAGATATGAGAAATAATCACAATGATACAATTACAATATGAGAAATTATCCATCAGATGGATGTGTATCATAACACTTAAAAAGGATGTTGACAGAAGGGTTACATTTTCAGTGGTCTCTTGAACCATTCGGTTGCTCAATCAAAACTTTCCTTTTAAACCTTTTTGGAAAGGAAAGATAAAGCACGGTGGTCTGTTATTTATTTCCAGAGCTGTATTTCCAAGAAGGCCCTATCTATTGTAAGGTGCTTTGTTACAATGTCAATTTCAGTATCTTAGAACATGCAAACACTAGTTTGATTGCGATGGATTCTTTTACTAACACTGTGAGTGGAAAACCAAGCTCCTTGAGTCCTATATAAACTGATCAATGTTAAAGTATTTTTATTGTCAATTGCACAAGCTTAAATAGTGTCCTCATGAGCAGTAGAATTTGTATGGCATGGCACGTGACATCTACGAAGTAGTATTAAGTAAAATATAAAGCTAAAAATATATATGAGACAATATGAGAGAAATATTATACATATAAGTGTAATAGTGATGAAATAAATCCAAATAAAAAAATATATATATTTGGAAATGTATAACTTTTTTAAGGTTGACCAAAATGTGGAGAAACCCTATGGAATTTTTCCAAACTATTTTAAGATCCAAATATTGGAAAACTGAAGCGTGTAGAAGATAGAGGTTTGTTGTGCTTGTGTGGTTAATGCTAAGGTGACTTCCTGCCTGGAGGTTAGAAGGGTTTTTTAGGCTCCTTCCTGTCAGTAAGAGTCCCCTGCTGCGGAGCTGTGTTGGTTTAAGGATGATAGGGCCCACTAAAAGAACACATGTCAAAAATAAGATACAACACCACCAGGGAGGAACACGTTCTTTAACTCTCTCCACCCCCTCCATTTAATTGTTACCTACCAACTCAGGATCTTCCAATGGCTTTGCCACATTAAATAATTTCTAGACTTTTCAGACTTGCACAGCTTTTTTAATTTCCCAATGTAGGCTTTATTGTTTAAATCATTTCATTCCTTTCAATTTAATTTCTGATTGTCCGAACAGAAAGTTACAAGTGACAAAATTGGATATGTATGCTCAGACTTTTGACAATATGCTGAAATGGCTAAGCTAGTGGTCATTTTAATTGTGCAGTGGCGAGCTGAAAGCTGAGGCTTATGAATGTTCGCACACAGAAGTTGTTGTGTAGCAAGATAAGGTAACAACATGCTTGACATGCTTGCTGTTTGTTTTAGTAAATACAAAACATGTATTTAATAAAGAACACTTGGAATGACATGACATGTTTCTGAACAATTAAAAAATGAGTTAAATACCACATCAAACTGTCAACAGAGTAACCAGCAGGCAACAACATGTCAAAAGATTGAAATGGAACCATTCAGACACAATATCCATCTGATTTTAAACAACATTTTAAGGTGGTTTAAATGGTTTTTTTCTTGCCTTTTGGCTGCTCAAACTTAAAAACTATCTGATTCAAATCAGATACATAAAATAAATTGGATTGCAGTCACTTAAACCCACTAAGTTCGCTTACTTCTTAAGATAGCTTAATTTTTTGTTTTTTTTAAATGAGTGACAGTGGTAGATTGTTCACTGAACAACTCCACCCATTATTTCCTGCTTATGCTGCACTATTTTTAACTTTAACTGGTTGTTTCAGTTGGACATCCCGTGGTCTTGTAACAGTGAAGCTGGTTTTGTTACTTGCTACATGGGTGGTACAATAGCTACACGAAGAGCTTAATAATGGCATCCATTTTCTCTGAATGCGGTGGTCATGGTGCGGACTACGGTAATAGTGTCTTGATTACACATCCTGTTTTTCCCCTGGTGTGTGTGTGTGTGACTTGGCTCCCAGCTCAACTGGCTGTTTCCCCAGCTGTGTGGAGTGAGGTGATGACTGTGGCCGGTGGAAGGAGCAGGGCCCTGAGGGACAACCAACATCCACCACCATCCTTACATCCTTTAATTGTCCAAACTGATAACTTCCAGTTTAAAATCTTTTTTAATTAAAAGTAGAATACAGTTTCAGCCTATGTCATGTCTCGACTCCATTCGTCAACACGCTTTCCCAGTCCAGATTCCTCTGGCATGTGGTTACTCAAGATAAACTATGGTGTGCTGCTTATTGAGACATGCTCTTTGATGATATTATCTGCCATCAGACCAGAGGGCCTGGTTTAGCTTCTCTTCCATTTGTTTATAGTCACAGTACCTGTTTATCATGTCTCTTTCCTGTTTCTGATCGTCAGAATAGAGTTGCAGAATTTATTTTAGGTTAACTATCCCTCGTGCATGCTGCTCTATTATTTATGTAGATGATACTCTACAGGAATGCTATGTTCATGCCAAGATGTCACTGTATTTTCTTATTGCCCGTACATGCGCGTGTTGCAACTCACAACTAACTATATTTGTATTTTGTGTGGGTGCGTTTGAGCATGTGTTTTCAACAGTGATTGTAGGTTGAAATTCTCAGTTGCCTTTCAGTCAGTTCAACATGGATCTTTGTTCAATGTTTACCTGACCAATTAGAGAATTTAGTGTGTGCATCCAGGTACTGTATTGAGTGCATAACACAGCGTGCTTCTCTAAGTTCCTCATTCGTTGCTTCACATATCTCTTTACCTGGTTTCTTGGCTTTTTTTGAAAACTAGTTCTTAACTGTTCTTTGCGATGTCACCAGTCCACCAATCTCATGTTCAGTGGCTATGTCCGGTATGACTTTTTAGTGTATTGACATCGACTAGCGAATTAGTATACCCTCTGCCTGCTCAGCACACTGTTAGGTCTGTTGGCTTGCCAATTAGCTGGCAGAACAATTAAGTGTCTTAGTTGGCTAACACTTTAACAGCACCACTTTTGTTTTAATCCCTGGGCCAAACTTAGATTTGGTTTGTTTGGCTTACACGTGGAGTGCTGTTACCCCACCATTTAAGGACCACCTTTTTTACATTGCCCGGTAAAAGTAACATAGCTTTATTTTTCTACACACTCAGAAAGGTTTTCTTAATTTCACGTGATTGTTTGGCTAAATACCTGTACCATTATAAGGAGAAGACAAATTACCTAGCGTCTATATTAATCCTACTTTCATTACACCGAAATGACAAATCTGGAAGTGAGGAAAATGGCCCATCACTTGCTACAAACTGCACCCTCTCTGAACAAAAGATGGATTACCCCCCGGAATAGATTCCGCTGTTCTGTTCAGTTAGTACTGCCTACACAGACAGAAGGTATCTTTGAGGCAATCAAATGTGTTGCCACCATCAAACTTGAGGTTGAACATCCCACCGCCCTCCGACCTTCCAAGAATACTAGGATGGATAGAATATCCCCTTAATTGTATTCCTCACCTGTCCAATGTTGTGTTCTGGCATTTCTGTCTTTCTGTTGAGTTGCAGGCTGTCAAGGTATGAGTCTTCTGTGGTGGAGCCACTGTATTTACCTTAGTCTGTGGCTGGAGTTATTAGGTTGGCTCAGCCCGCTTCCCCTGGAGCCTTCCTGATTGAGCAGGTTGACCTGAAAGCTCAGACCTCCTCTTACTCTGACCTAAGCTTGCAAATCACAACACCCAATTCACTGCCTCTGTACGAGAGGATCTACAAATCTGTAACTTATGCAAGGTTCTCCTTGAATGCAGCTGCCCTAATCTTCGTCAACCTTACAAGCTAAAGATCTTTGTGACTCCCGGGTAAACTGGGGCACATTTGACAGGGTAAAGCTAATGGAGTTCAACTTGCTAACTATACCACTGTGACCCCCTAGTGTCCTGCTCTCTCGTGCACCTTGACCCTCTCAGAAGCCTGCGCAACAGTTCTTAACAACTGAGAAACCGCATAACCTGACTTAAGCCAACATGGATGTGTCTGAAGTTATGTTATGCGGTTGGATTCAATATGGTCAAACACGTTGTTAACCACAGTCCACATCAAAGATGCTTATTTACTTTTCTGACATAATCTTAGGTTTGACATCAATGGTGGAGCCGACATAACTCACCATGTCCTGGCCCCATAGACGTAGGCAAAATGTATCAGCATTTTTGGAAAAGGTCCGTTAGTTAGTATGTTGGTGTCTTTGTACACCTGTTGCATTTCACAAACAAAGTTACGTTTGGTTCCTTCTCACTCTAGGTTTTAGGATAAATAATGCCAAATACGTATTGACCCCCAACAAAAATATATTTGGTATTATCTTTGGATACCACTGTTCTCTGTGCTTTGCCTGCTAACAAATGCGTTACTACAGGAATGAGGTTCTCTTGCTCTTGCCTCCATTAATACAGGGAGATCATGTCCTGTTCAGGTCAGACAGTATGTCTACACTGATGTATGACAGCAGTCACGGAGGATCTTGCACCTGTCAACTTCAGTCTCTGGTGAGAGATCTTGCTATGGAGCAGCAAATGTTTGTAGTTTTTTAAGGCAACACATATTCCAAGCAAACTGAACTTCGGTCTACATTTATTGTCAAGTGGAAATACTTTACCAAAGCACCAAAGAGTTCTTCTTGAAGTTGTCAAGAAATTATGCAGGCATTCTTTTATTGCTGCAATTGATCAATACACATCGCTAGCCAAATTTATCAACCTCTCCCGGTATGCACAACCTCACACAGCAAAGGGATAGATCACACTCTTACTTCTAGCAAATGTGTCTCTGAGCCTGGCCCAAAAGATAACCAACTTAGTCAGAAGATGAGCGCCACACACATATCGGGAACCGAAATTCAGGAGACAGCCTTTAAAAGTGCTTAGTGTGTTCTCAGTTCTCAGTTCACCAAACTACTTGAAGGTTGCAAATTCTAACACAGCATTTGTTCCAAAGGTCATTCTCATGACTTCTTTAAGTGAAGAGACAGAATTGTTCCCTTTCCTCTCTTGGCCCTTCTCTATCCCAGAGCAGCCACCCCTTAACATGTTCTGTCTGGTTTCGGCAATGGGCATTCAAATGGACCGGACAAAGCCATTCATGGTTAGTGGTTAAGAAAATTTGAATTGTTCATGGGAACCTTTTTGTGAGAGAAAACACAAGCAGGACAGACAAGTTGAGTATGTGAAAGTCTGTGTCGTATCACCCCTACCCCAGCATACAACCATGAGTCATTGACTATGAATTCTTAAGAGTGTTGCAGGCTATCTGTTAAGGTTGCTTCCAGGTGTATTCTCATTACTTAATCCATTATTTTTCGCAGAATAAACCCAACACACACCCTTCATATTTTATTAGAGTGATAAATCACCTCTGTTGTCAGTCAAGCTAGGGAGAATAATTGGATGGTGGTTGTCACCCACAGTGATGAATGATCAGTCATTGGGGAACAAATTAACAGAGAGTGCTCAGATGTAATGGCTGTTGTTTTACATTTAAAATTGGCTGGGAGCATTGACTGCTGGTCGCCCCTTTTTATTTGGCCCACCTCTTAGCCTCAGGTGCTTCATCTGTGTTCTGGGACTACAGCTTCTCAAGAATTTAAACATATTTTGCTTTATCCTAAGTTGTTACTGGTATTGTTTTGCTTGCTATAGAACTTATTTTTTACCTATTTAATCATTGTTGTTGTACTAGCTATTTGCTCTGTACATGTGGCTCTAGCCTTGGTTTAGGTTCAGTCCATGCTGTTCCTAATGTAACCAGGTATCACTAGGGGTGTGGCCTTAACTGCCACACTGGCTCTATGAGATAGCTTAACGCATCTTAACACAATATGTTAGTAATATTTTAAGTATGTTTGCCAAATCAAACTCTCTTTCCTCTGTTATTATCTTACTTGATCTGGGCCACGTGTTCTCACTGCTGGTATGCTCCAGGGATCAGTCCTTGGCCCACCCCTCTTCTCTTTACAGAAGGTCACTTGGCACTGTCATATTTGCACATGGCCTGTCCTATCATTGCTACGCAGATGACACTACGCTAGTCTTCTCATTTCCCCCTTCTGATTCCCAGGTTGCCATACGCGTATCCTCATGCCTGACAGACATCGCAGCTTGGATGTCAGCCCACCACCTCAAACTTAACCTTGATAAGACAGTTCTTCTTCCTTGGAGGTGGGCCTCCAAGGAAGGCCCACCTGCTCCAGGATCATTCCATCATGGTTGGCAACTCCACCGTGGTCGCCTCACGGAGCGCAAACAACCCTGGCATGACACTCGACAAGACCGAGTTATTTTCTTCAAACATCAAAGCAGTGACACTCTTGTAGATTCATGCTGTTCAACATTAAGTGGTTTAGGTTCTAGTCCAGGCATCTCCCAACTGGACTATTGCAACTCACTGTTGCATGGGTGTGCTATCAAACCCCTGCATCTGATCCTTCATTGGTTTCCAGTAGAAGATCACATCTGCTACAAGATCGTGGTGCTTGCCTATGGTGCGGCAACCGGGCAAATACAACCCCCTACCTGCAGGCTATACTAAAACCTTACTTCATGTCTTTTGGCCACCCAACCCTCACGGATGGGAACTTTGTCTTGGCACCTTAATGATGGAACAAACTTCCCCTTGAAGCCGGGACAGCAGAGGCTGTTTAGACCAATGTTTAGCCTAGGTTATACGTCTTTGTTTCCGTATCGAACATTCTTTACGGAGATGTAATTCTGATCCACTTTCCCACTTTGACGAAAGAGTAGGAAATACTTACTAAATGATTGGCTCATGAAAAAAAGTTTTGATACATTTGGAATTGGTTTGAAGAAATACTTACAATACATGAGAAATGACAGGCCAACATACAATGTAACCTGCCTTTGTGATCTCTGACCAGCCGGTCTGGATTCAAACACATTTACATTGACACCTTATCCAGACTCTATTTCCATCTTTAAACGAGACACTAACACAAACACTGTCCAGGATTTAGATGAGAAAACAGAGGACGAACAACTGAAAAATCTTCACTGTCTGTTTTCCCGCCAAGCCGGGAGAGATTACCCTCCTCAGAACCCCCTCTTTACATTATCATAATTGTGTCCAGGACATGAGAGGCCAGGGAAGTGATCATGTCATTTTATTTCCACCCTGCTTGGTCCTCTTTACGAGCTGTGTACGAGTAGTGTGCCAAGCCCTGCCAGGCGCACATGGGGCGGTGACATCTTTTGATCAGGGTTGTCGCAGACGATCAGCGGAGACTGACAGGTAATGGATACCCAATGACAAACCAAATCTACTAGCGGGATGGGAGACTATGCCGCACCTGCCAGGTTCCCATTAGACTGGCCCTCTCCGTGGGGTTGCCTGCCTGCCTGCCTGCTGACACCCACCCCCCCCAGGGCCCACATCAGATCCGAGCCCGCCGCTAGCTGTCCAGACGCTCCTCCCGGAGATTGGCTGTTAGCATGGGAAATGGGAGTTATTTCAGCAATGACATTTTTGTTTAGACTAGACATGTTTGTTTTTTTGTGGGTTAAGGGATCTGGTTTGGGCAGGCTCTGTGCAAAGTCTGTAGGCTAGCCCGCTTCTATATTTGTCATTAGTATACAAGATAGTTTGAACGCCGTTGCTTATTCTGTCAAATATTGTGTTTTTCTGATGCTTTTGGGGACCTGTCCACAATAGAGGGGATAAAAATGGACAGATGGAAGAGGCTGAGTCAGTGTCCAAATCAGCCACTCAGTACCCGGGCTAGAGGCATTTCATTTTAATTCCAGTCAATTCAGGAATTGTCAGAATTCTCTTTCAATTAGGACACATCGGAATTGGAGATGAGTACCCCTTTGTATCTTACTGTAACCCATATGGAATTGACCTCAACTCCTCCTGGTGAATTCACATACACAGGCACACATGCACAGAAAACTATCTACTGTTACGAGCACACAGGGAGACTTCTCCAAGCATTCCCACCGTCTTCTATGATATTCGTACCCCATCACTCTTCATGATCTCTAGTGACTCACTCACTTCATTCTAGATGACTTTGAAAGATTTAACTCTCGAACATTTTAAATAGTCTTATCGTCATATTTTAGTAATGAGTGGAAAGTTCCTTCTTAATGTGGATTGCATGTGTAGGTGCCTATATGCGTGTGTGTGGAAGTGTACGTATGTGTGTGTGTGTAAGGACACAGAAGAGAGACAGATGAAGAGGCGTCAGACATATTAAGTGACAGATGGAGGTTGATCCAACTCATTTATTACCCCAGAGGAGAATGCCATGGCGTGATTGGGCCTCATTAATTTCAGATTTAGCTTTCATTTCAAGCTGTTGCGCCGTGAGATAAATAAAAAGACGTTATATTTTTGCCAAGATATTTCTTTTTAGTTTTTCCCCACAATAAACAAAGGAAATGAGAGTGAAGAGCTGCATTGGTTAGTTATGTGTGTTTGGTGTTGTAAACAGACTAGTCTGGGTTAAGAACTACACCTTAATGGTTGATGAGGTGAAATTGGAGGACTAATTCCTCAGCTCGGCTACCTGACAGATGGCTCATTTATCCCTGCTAGTCCTCAGGCACCCGTTGAAGAGAAACTTTCTCCACAGTAGTTCCAAGAACACCCCTTGTTCACTCTCTCTCTCTCTCTCTCTCATCTGTTTGTTTCCCTCCAGCCTATTCTCCAGAGGAGTTGGAGGAGATGAAGGAGCATGTGTTGGAGGAGGAGGTGGAAGAAGAGGACGGGGACTTCCCAGAGGAGGGAGAGAGCTCAGAAAAAGACCTCTTTACCACGGAGCCACTGGGTGACCAGGATTCAGTGGCTGGGACGGAGCTGTCAGCTCCGGAGATGGACAGCGAATCGCACGTGAGCGAGGCCAGTGACCTGCTGTCAGACTTTGAGACGGCGTCATTCAAAGCAGAAGAGGTGCCTGTCAAAGAGCCTCTGAAGGTAGAGGGGTTGGGAACCCCCCTTGCTGTCAACACCCCCTTGGCACAGGACACCCTAGAACAGATGAAGGCAATCTACTCCAGTTTTTTAACCAACTCTTATTGGTCACCCTTGAACTTTAACCCCACTCCGACACAGACTCTGACGCCGACCACTGTGGAGAAGCCGCCACGAACTAGCAGCACTAGCAGCAGCAGTAGCTGCAGCAGCAGTTACGACTGGCACCAGTCAGCAGTGGCCAAGTCCCTGCAGCAGCGGGCCTCCCAGAGCCGCCACCCGCCCTTGTCGGAGCCCAGCCTCTTCAGCACGGTGCAGCTCCACAGGCAGAACCCCAGGCTGTATGGCAACATCTTCACCGGTGCCAGCAAGTTCCGCTGCAAGGGCTGCAGCGCCGCCTACGACACCCTGGTGGAGCTCACGGTGCACATGAACGAGACTGGCCATTACCGCGACGACAACCATGAGAGGGGCGCCAACGGATCCAAGGGCCGCTGGTCCAAGCCTCGCAAGCGCTCCCTGCTGGAGATGGAGGGCAAAGAAGATGCCCAGAAAGTGCTGAAGTGCATGTACTGTGGCCATTCCTTTGAGTCCCTTCAAGACCTAAGCGTCCACATGATCAAGACCAAACACTACCAGAAAGTGCCTCTGAAGGAGCCCATGGTTCCTGTGGCAGCCAAAATGATCTCCAGGAAAAGAGCTCCTCTCTCTGGGAGCCTAGACCTCCCTGGATCCCCACGAGGAAGAGAGGTGACCCCCAAACCCAAAGTCTCCATGGGCGGTGATCCCAATGACCACTCCCTTAAGGCATCGAACCCCTACAGCACTCCCAACCATCGCTTCGGCCACCAGAATGGTGCCAGCTATGCATGGCAGTTTGAATCGCGCAAGTCCCAGATTTTAAAGTGCATGGAGTGTGGTAGTTCATACAATACCCTGCAGGAGCTGACTGCCCATATGATGGTGACGGGTCATTTTCTCAGAGTCACCAGCAGTAACCCCCCTAGTAGGAGGGGTGGCAGGTCTGTCGCTGAGGCTGCCCCCCCCAGCCCCCCCCAGTCCACAGACTCTACGGAGGAGAGGGTTCAGTCAATCCCATTGGCTCCGTCTACATTCTCTCCTCCTCCTGCCGTATCGCCTCCAGTCATATCCCCTCCTCTCAATGACATTAAGAAGGAGGACATGGAGGAGGAGTGTACCATGGACATGATCGGCCACGATAAGCAGGTGTCCAACAGGGACGAGGATGAGGAAGTGGAAGAGAAGTTTGACATCTCCACCCGGTATGACTATCTAACTGAAGAGGACCTGAAAGAGAGCCCCAAGGGTGGCTTAGACATTCTTAAGTCCCTGGAGAACACAGTGACTTCAGCCATCAACAAAGCTCAGAGCGGCAACCCCAGCTGGGGGGGATACCCCAGTATCCACGCTGCATATCAGTTTCCCAGTTCCCTGAAGCTGCCCCAGGGCCACACTACAGAAAAGAGCTCCCCTCTCAAGTATTTTACTGGAGCAGAGGGTGCACTCTCCTCCCTCAACAAGAGCGAGCCATTCATCTCTCCATTGGGAAGCCAGAGCCCTCCCTTCCCCCACCTAAACAACTTCCAGGCCATGGAGGAACTGGTGAAGAAGGTGACAGAGAAAGTGGCCAAAGTCGAGCAGAGAGTGAAGACCGAGGGGTCGCCCAAGAGAGCACTGCACCCGTCTCCCTGTAGCAGTGAGGTGGCAGAGACGACCGGCACAAACTCCCCCCAAGAATGGAGGCCAGTGAACCTGGCTAACAGCGACCGAGGTAGCAATAGCAACAGAGTATCACCGTCTGAGACCGAGAGCAGGAAAGAGGCGGTCCAAACGTCAGCCTCTGCTGTAAACAGCAGCATGGCTATCATAACAGGCCATGCCCCTCTGGAACAGCCCTTTGTTAACCCTTTAAGTGCTCTTCAATCTGTGATGAATGTCCACCTGGGGAAGGCTGCCAAGCCCATCGTTCCCAGTCAGGACCCTCTCAGTCTGCTGTCCAGACTGAGTCAGAGTATGGCCGAGAGGACCGCTGTGGCCGCTACCCCAACGCACTCCAAAAAACAATCAGAGCCTGTGGCTTTTAGTAGTGTCTGTCAGTCCAGCAATGACCAGCCCATGGACCTGACTAAAGAAAAGAGTGACCGAGGTGGCTCTATGGGCTCTGCTCCTCTGACTCCCTCGTCGACCGCCTCCTCAGTCTCTCCTATCTCAATGATGACACCTGCCAATATGACTGTGGTTTCTCCCTTTGCATCTAGCAGCCCACTCCAAGAGAACGCCCTGTCAGACATCTCCGACATGCTGAGGAACCTGACTCAGTCAGCGCACGTCTCCAAGCCCGTCTCACGGACCCGGATCACAGAGCGAGTCATGGACATGGTGGGCTCCACTGCCCCAGAGGAGGCCGAGGGGTCCATGGCCAATAAGCGTAAAGGCCGCCAGTCCAACTGGAACCCGCAGCACCTGTTTCTCCTGCAAGCCCAGTTCTCCTCCAGCCTCCGGCAGACGTCCGATGGCAAGTACGTAATGTCTGACCTGAGCCCACAGGAGAGAATGCATGTGTCCCGATTCACGGGCCTCTCCATGACAACCATAAGCCACTGGCTGGCCAACGTAAAGTACCAGCTGCGAAGGACCGGCCGGACCAAGTTCCTCAAGAACCTAGACTCAGGTCACCCGTTGTTCTTTTGCAGTGAGTGTGCCTCACAGATCCGGACCCCTACTGCCTACATATGCCACCTTGAGGCCCACCTGGGCTTTAGACTTAAGGACCTGGCCAAGCTTACTCCAAAACAGACCCTGAGGGACTCCTTAAAAGGCGGATCCGATAGACAGCCCCTCTTGGACCCATTCCTCCTCTCTTCTCCTCCTGCTTCACAGTCCCAGGAGTTGGGGAGCGGGGCTGTGTACCGTTGCCAGCTGTGTATACGGAAGTTTGCCAGTAAGCACGCCATCAAGCTCCACCTCAGCAAGAGCCACGGGAAGTCCCCAGAGGACCATCTCCTGTATGTCTCTGAGACGGAGAAACACTAGAAGTAGAATTTGCATTACTTCACAGAAACATTTGAGTGCTGTCAATGTTGGACATACTGGAATATAAGCTGTTAAAAAAAGAGATTTAAAAAACATATAAAGGAAAAAAGATGAATTGTGTGACAAAAATGCACAATGATGCCATTAACTACTGTTAAATATCAGCACAAGGTGTTTACATCCATTGCCTATGCTAAATTGTCTGTATTTTTCACTATTTCAAAAGACATTCATTTAAAATGTTGAAGATATAGGCCATGAATACTCAGTGTTAAAGGAGTAGTTTGCCCAAAATACAAATGTACATGTTTCCTTACCTTTTACCGCAAGTTGTCTTTTGTCCAGGAGAGAAAACATTTTAGTCGTTTTGTAATTTTGGTGATTTCTACCTTTGCTGAAAATAGTCATTTGAGGTTAATTACATTGTAATGTATTTTATTTTCTATGTGAAGTTGATTGAAAGGTGTTGACTTTTGTTGAACCGCACATATGCAGTTACCAGTTAACAGTTACCAGTTTTAAACCAGTTTGGTACTTTGCTACACTTTTTATTTGGCCCTTGTCTCTGTGTGTGTGTGTGTGTGTGTGTGTGTGCCTGTGCTGAATACAGCATTTTCACTCTTTAAGAGAACAGGTAAGAATCTAGCAGTGCTCTTCGGAAGGTCATTTTGAATCATTTCAAAACAGTAGGTCATTGCATTACATTATATTATTTTCTACAGGTTGTTTTGCATTGCGGATTTGTTGAATCTGCAGTATTACTTATCATCAAGTCAGGGGCCCTCAATCCAGGTCAATGTAAAAATGTATATACACTATAGGCTTACCACTTGCTGTTTAAGTTATGCATACTTGTTATATTTCCTCATTTAAAAGGACTATGACTATCCACTGGTGCAGAGCCTTTGAAGAAAAATGACATTGTTTTGCACAATAGTTTTATAAATGTTATTTGATTAAACAAATATATATATAAAATGGAACTTTGTTTATGCCCTGTTGCTTCTATTATTAAATTGACTTAAATTGCTGCACACAACTGTTCTCTTTGTTTTTCAAATATTCACATACTAGACCTTATTTTATTATTGCCAATTCTAAACACTCCCCAGTACAAAACAGTCTGCATCAACAATGACAATAAGACCAAACATCAAAAACTTAGTTCTGTGTGGTGTGTGTGTCATTTGTGTGTGTGTGTAAGCTAAGAGCAGAGTGTGTTGCACTGAGGCGTCTGCCAGGTGTTGTGTGCTGCATGTAAACCAGCAGATGTTCCTGAAACGAGCCACTGGAGGAGAAAGCAACAGCAGGCAGAGTGAGCTGATTACCAACAGGGCTCCAGTGCCATCGTCATGAGGCAGCCACTAACAGAGGCAGAGGAGCTGATTACCAACAGGGCTCCAGTGCCATCGTCATGAGGCAGCCACTGACAGAGGCAGAGGAGCTGATTACCAACAGGGCTACAGTGCCATCGTCATGAGGCAGCCACTGACAGAGGCAGAGGAGCTGATTACCAACAGGGCTACAGTGCCATCGTCATGAGGCAGCCACTGACAGAGGCAGAGGAGCTGATTACCAACAGAGCTCCAGTGCCATCGTCATGAGGCAGCCACTGACAGAGGCAGAAGAGCTGGTTACCAACAGGGCACCAGTGCCATTGTCATGAGGCAGCCACTGACAGAGGCAGAGGAGCTGAATACCAACAGGGCTCCAGTGCCATCGTTATGAGGCAGCCACTGACAGAGGCCGAGGAACTGATTACCAACAGGGTTCCAGTGTCGTCATCATGAGGCTGCCTTGGTCTGAGGCAGAGGACCTGGCCCGTTAATGCTTACTGTTCATATCCCTTGGTTGACACAGATTCTCACCACACTCACCCTTATACTGGACGGTAGCCTAAACAGCCAGAATGTGAACCCAAGCAGATCTTTGAAAGAAACTGTTATTCTTTCTTAAACGCGTGGGGGACAGCAGCTTTCCAGCATAAGACCATAAATGCTAGGTCACACTTTGTCCCTGAGGCTACATAACAAATAAATACATATCTTTGTTATCAAATTAATCCGGAGAGCGAAATCATGTTAGCATGTGACTTGTACTCAATATATTTTTACATTTGAGTCTTTTAGCAGACTAACAGTAAGCTAATATTCTTAAGCCTGGTTGGGATCAAAATCAATCCCAGTAATAGAAAATACAACTCATATATATGTATATGTACTTATTCCATAACGAATACATGCTAACACCACAAGCGACAACATATCCCCTTATTTGTCGAAACTCAACAATCTGGGGTTGAAGTTGGCTTGGTTACTATGGTGATTGATGCAGTTGCCCAGACGCTTAAACCCCTGTTCTCGCCCTCTCACTCACTGAGGACAGTCAGCTCAAGCAGCACACCATTTACTCTTTTAAATCTCATCATCTCGCTTCAGTTCCTCTCACCCGGGAACACATTAATTAACACACACACTGTGTCCTGACCCCGTCTTCTCACACAAACTCATTACTTCCTCGGACTGCTCCCGGCTCCAGACGTTTGGGATATGTTACGCTAACGTTGCATGAGAGCATGGTGATGAGTCACTTAGAATAGAGCCGTTAGCTAACAAAGGATGAACATTGAAAGATGGGGCGTAACTGATCAGTCATTGATTATAGTATAGTTCACTGGTTGAATGCGGTATAGTTTATCCGACGACATTATGGTGGAGAGCATGAGACCACTCGTATGGGGTATTATGATCTGACTTAAAGGGAAGTCTAAGTGTTGTGTTTGTTCTTTAGGTTCATTATTCAGTTCCAATGGGATATTTTAGTGGATCATTTGGGTGTGTTGGGCCAAAGGGCCAAGACGGTTTGGGAAGAAGATGAGACAGTTTACACTGTGGGGGTTGATGAGGGGCTTGAGGGGAAACCCTAAATGATTTGACTCCTGCTTGAATGAGCATTAATACAGACAGTTAGGGAGGATATGCAACCGCCGTGGTTCTTAATCTGAAAATACCCTTGAAAAGTGACGTTTCTGTATGTCAGGAGGTTGAGGAGAACGCTCGGAGATTGTTTTGATTGTAGCAAGTAATTCCGATGAGATGAGATGTCGTTCTTTGTCTCGAGGATCCTGGAGCCGAGGGAAGGGATGGGTGATGGCGCGCCTCACTGATCCCAAAACAAAGTCACTCTGCGTCGGGGCAGGCGGGCTGAAAGGCGGGGAGACGGAGGGAGAAATGAGTCTCCTCATCCCCTCTCCTCTCCCAGAGAGGCCCATCAGCTCTTGTCATCTCTCTAATGAATATCAGTTAAATTGCTCTGTGTGTATCTGACGAGTTGGGATGTCAATGTGATTTGTGTGAATGTGGCGGAAGGAAGGGCCCAGACTAATGAAAGGAGAGCTCAGGCTGACAGTGTGATGAGCATCAGGGCCATCACACCGATCTGAACAGAGTGGCTGACACACAGTGAAGACAACTAAGTGTTCAGGAAAACAAAATGTCTGCCAGTGTTTCAGGGGGTTGATAAAGCTTAGGCTACACAATGCCTCGGTGTCAGAAATGCTAGTGTTAGTGTGAAACGGACTCTATGGTTTATTTATGCAATAAGGACGATGGGGCGTGGCCTACGGCCATTATATCACAGCTATGGGTTTTTCCCATAAACCGTGACTGGGTACATTCCTTTGCCGTGGGCTACTGGCCGTATACCGTAACCCCTTAAGGTGCTTTATTGCTATTATAAACCTCTTAACAATGTAATTAAAGCCTTAGAAAGCTTTTGTCATACACATGGTATACAGGCTCATGCACCACAGCTTTTAGCCAAGCAGCATTCAGTGATCAAACAACAAATATAGCAGATATATTTAAACCATTCTTTAAACCAATGACATTGTGGGTGCTTTATTCAGTTAACGAGTCTTTACTGTCATAGTCAAATTAAGATAAGAACAATATATACAGACAGACTGGGCTACTATATGAAATACGTAATCAACCACTGTGAGTTTTTAACTTGGTTGTTGATACGCTTAGAGAACAACAATGGACCCTGGCATAAGTATCACAGCAGATACCTTTTGGTCCAATCCAATTCCAGATGACTTCTGTTATTGACTGCGCCACATACTTCAGAGAACATACCTTTGAGTTCCTAGGAACTAGCACTTCTGAGGAGTGTCTTTTACCTGCAGTGCCTCCAGTCAAGAAGATGTTTTATGAAAGCACAATAGATGCATGGGTAGTGCTGAAATGGCTTTACCTTTGACCAATGACCTCTGTCTTCCCAAAAGGACAGCGCAGCTCACCCTACAATGACAGCCAGCGTCGTGGTCACTGGCCTTTGTTCCTAACCATACCAGCCTACTCTCTTGACTAAAACGTTTACAAACTCAAGATTTAGTTCAATTTACCCCGATTAGACTGTAAGAACAAGGACAGAGGGCTGTCCGAAAAGGAGACTCAGAGATGAATTTGTTTTTGGTGACTGGCAGGGAAAGGGTTTCATGCAGCGGAGTTGCTGTGATGCCTCCATCCTGAGATAGCTGTCAGAAGCGTTTTGTGCTGATATCTGACAGATTTGCTAAAGACACTCGTGTCAGGGGACTACTCTATATATCGTTAGTTTAATGCACAACGACATGACCAATTATAGCGAGCTCCATGCTCAAATAGCATGTCAAAACCTGTGTATCAATCCATTAGATCCTGTCTCCTAGCACATTAAGTGGTACCTTAAGCAATCTCTCCAGCGATACAGAACTGCTGACTTAATGGAAAATGTGCTTCTTCTCTTCGAGGCAACTTGGCCAGGCTGTGGAGGACACATGAACAATACATCTAGATCATTCTCGGCATTGTTTACCTTGCACTGGATATGTGTTTGTTTCAAAACCTAAAATGCATTTAAGAATTATTAGACACTCGATCTAGGACTTTGTTGTTACTATTAGCTTTGAGATATAGAACAGGCATCATGACAATACTATAAATGTCCCTTCAGTATTGTTGATTTTACTGAACCAATCTAGTCCACTAACTAAAAATCCCTGAAAACACTTGTGAACTGCTACTTTTTGCTGGAATTATCTGGGATTCCCATAAACTCTGCTTCCCCTCCTCCATGAGTCGTTTCTCAAGTGTCCTCTTGTACTCCCCTTCAAAGGTGTAGTAAGAAGGAGTTTGCTTTCCTGTGTTTTGTATTAGAAATACATTTAAAAATGAATAAAGCCCCATTAACATTTTAGAGACATTACAGTTTGTTAGCAAGCAGGCCCTGTTTTAGCGATCTCCTGCCCTGTTGGCTGTGTCTGTATTTGTGTGTGTGTGTGCGTGATTTAGTACAGCCGGTCTTAACGACCTCCCTGTCCTTGTGATGAGGACACACCCTCAGGGCGCTGGCATAGAGGATGCGTCTCGGACCAACTGGCACTTGGCCTGGTTGGCACCACGCTGCCCGCATCGCACCACGTCCACGGTCTGCCAGCTCCTTTATAGACACCTCTCCGATGCCACCTTTAATAAGCTAGCCGCTAAATCACTTCTTGATTTGTTGTCATGTTTTTCTGGGGAGTTTTTGTAGATAAAAATACCCTCTAGCTAAGGCATAGGAGTAATTACATTACCCTTCCATAAATCAGTTGAATGTAACCGCACCTGTGTGTGTGTGTGTGTGTGTGTGTGCGTGTTAACTTATTAAACTTATTGCAACATTAAAGAATAGATTTCAATGGCTGGTGACATAGCCACCGTATGAAACAGTTGCCAGTAGCTGTGACTGCTCTTTCCAATGTGCCATTTCAAAGCAGCCACATCAATAAAGCACGATTACAGGGCTGACAAGATGAAACACAACTTGTCATTACGGTTTGGACCGGCCCTGATCAAGTTACATCACTGGGAAAGCCATTGAATGTCTTGGACCAAATAAAAATCTGTTTCTTTGCAAGGAATTATTACATTCAAAAATCATTATTTTTGAGATCTTTGTGCTTTAGCCTCTGTTTTAAGAAGCATTAAAACAGGTTACAGTTGGGGCCCGTGTTTACAAGATGTCATGGCTTTCATTCCAACTACACACGCATTGTAACCTACAATACAGACACATGCAAAATATATTGTGTCTGTCAAACATGGACACGCTCACACAAGAGAGGCATTTCACAAATGCTAAAAATGTTAAATGAACATTTTCAGAGTCTTGACATAAGGGAGCCCTCAGAGGTCGATATTTGCATGCATTATGTAAGTCCATAAAGATGACGCAATAATCTAAACAGAGAATTCCTTTTTTCCATCGAAACATCCTTCAAGATGAGGATTCAGCTTCTGGACGGAGAAGGAATGTTGGCAAGCTTAGGACACAGCACTTTGACACCACAGACATTGTGACACTGAGCATCACTGTAATCTGACAAGACATCCTCATGTTTTATCAGAGCTTTCAGAAACGGGCCGTCGCTCTGCCTCTGCGTCTTACGTATGTCAGTGTCTCCTCTGGGCCGCGTGGTGTCGTGTAGGTGGCGTGGAAAACCCGTTGAGGAGACGGAGCGTTCCAAAACAAAAGCAGCGAGCAACGCCGTGACCTCCTCGGCCATGCGACGTGTGTGAAGTTGGCAGGGGACGCAATTGAGAGTGACACTCCTGGTTGGAGCTGCCAAACTGCCACTTCCTGTCCTCTTTATTCACACGTAGCTGGAGTTCAGGGTGGACGTATGAATGGTCCAGAACGGACATGTGTCTCCACGTACAGCCATCTCTTCTGACTGTCATTACCGTGGTGCCGAGCAGCTCAGTCAAGATCAGTGCCGGGGCCAGGTCGTTGTGGTTGGGAAACCCTCATGTCCAAAACCCCATGGAATTCACATTGATCCAATGCCTGGTTATCATCACAGTGTGGAAATAGGTGTGTGTGTGTCAAGTCAACTGCTTGATATGAATCCGCAATAATTGTGCGTCATCTGGACATGTTATACATTATGTTCTACATGGCATACATTACCTCTTTATTTAGATTATGAAGATGGATATAAAGGGAGGGCCCACACTCATACCAAATAATATGTTTGTACTTTGCATGTTAAATGTTTTTTTTTAAATGATTGAGGCACAAATGGCACAAAAATCTGTATTTGAATCTTTTTTTATTTGCTCTAGTATGTCCCTAATGAAAGATTTTGTTATTTGATGTACAGGGCACACTACATCGATTGTAAGGCATAGAAACCTGAAAGTAATTTATATCAATGGATTTTTGTATAATCTTCAATGCAAAATTCACAGACAAAAAAGTCAAAGAGAAAGAAACAACTTACATGCACAAAGCTCCGCCAACCGGATCCTGTTGTCGAGGGAAAAGGAAAGGTCTACATGGTTAATAATGGCTAAACCTGATGGACATTTTACAACTGTTGGGAGAGAAGTGGTCACTACGCAACCAACTCATCGTTGTAACATGTTTTCCATGCAATCCATCCCTGCCAGACCCCTAGGTTTTTGAGGAAAGTAAATAATGATAAATTGATACAGGCACTATGCCAAATGTGAACACATCCGTGATGGAAAAATACAATTTGTTACATGATGCTCGTGATCATTTGCAATTCAATGAGCAAAATCTTTTAATGGGTGAGCAAAACCATTCTACATATACAGGTGCTTGTTTTTTCTGCGTTGGTTAGAGCAGAATTTTCACAGGACTTTTAAAACAAAAACATATTTATCACTTCTTAGTGGAGCAGAAGCTGCCTAAATATAGATGAAGCATGCACTTTTTGCTAAGTATCCTCTCATCTAATTGGTCTATGCTATTTTCTTTTATATTTAACAAAGGGGTGTTTATTTTATTTTCTGTTGTAGGCTATTGAAAGGGCAGAATCTATTGCCAGATCCAAATTAAAAGGTGAACCAAAAAAGCTAAACAAGAAACACACTAAAGAGTTTCCACACACTTCTAGTCTGGTTCAATCAAACAACCTTAATCAGATAGACAAACAGACCTTCTTGCGTCTGTACCTGGTCATTTATAATTGGTCACACCCCTACAATTAAAGCCTTCCAACCCCTTAGTCATTCTATTATTTAAAAGTTACAGAGATATGGAGAAATTTTTGGAATTCAGTGTATTGGTACAAAAAAGAAGGAAATTATGGCTCAGTGAATACGCAATTGTCTTACATTTGGATTGAATTCTGTCCATTCTAAGCAGGCTATGTGATTTGAGCAGTGTTATCTTACAGAGCAGCACTTATTCAGTGTAGACTGCTCAATGTTACTCCTGCTCAGCTAAAAATCCTTCCATGGTCGTGGTTGTTATTCATTTATTTAAAAAAATAATCTGGCTCTGCACTTTCTCTCTTCTGTCTATTTCTTCTTTTTCTTCTCAGTAACAACATTTTTCCTTCAAATGTTACTGCATTTGCAAATATATTTGTGTGCTGCTTCTAATAAAACATTTGAAACGAATAAGCTTTTAACATTATTAGAATCAGGTTTTGTCACTCTCTCCCTCCCTGCTCTGTTTTAATGTCTTTGTTTTCCTCCGTCTGAGCCTCCCTAATAACAGTCTCAGATGGTCATGAGTCACTTTCACCAATACAAATCAGATTCGGAGTCATATGTGTCCAGACTCCAGATTCTATTGAACTCTGTCCCCTCAGGTCAAGTTTTCTTTATGTCTGTGATATTCCTCTCTATAAATATATTATTCATCTCTCTCTCTCTCTCTCTCTCTCTCTATCTTCTTTACCTTACACACACATACAGCAACACACAAATGCACGTAGACCATCTTCAAGCTATTACCCGAATAGGCAAAGAAGATTTACCCAGCGCAATGATCATGAAATGCAATATATTCTGAAGTGACCAAAAAAAGATAGAAAGGCATCAGGCTTCTCTCTTGGATCACTGCATCCAGACATTTTGAATTCACAAATCAATGCAATTGTATAAACCGCGTATAGATCTGTTGTTTGAGATGTCATTCCGGGGAACAGATTTACATATCTTCGGGCTTCGGTACACTGTCTTCTATTCAACTGGGAGTCGCGGACTGAGAGCTGGCAGTAACCGCAGAGAGATGGGCTGCGTGGACTTGGAGCAGCAGTGAGGGGAAAGTAAGATGTAACACTGAGTGGAGGGAGGCACAGACAGCACAGACATTGGGAGATGAGAGAGAATTGTGCCTGTTCATGCCAACTGCTGTCCTGACCCTCCTACAGGCAACCACGGCCTTCTGTCAGGGAGAGGAATTATTACAAAAGACGAGGAGAGGAATCACACACATCCGGACGTTGGCAGCCAAATTCAAAATCGAGATGTTTTCTAAGTCACTTTCCCTCCGTTGTTTCAGGTAGTTGTTTCATTTTCAACCTATCTGCAGGGTTTTATTGTCGACAAAATAGGTTTCTGTCACTTTAAAGGTGAAACATTGAGGCGCCAAACATGGGAGGGGAGGGAAGGTCACACGGAGTTCAGCAGTCAGAGATGATGAGTGATGGCTGTAGTGAAGGGCTCTGGTGTCTTCTCTGCTCCACCTCTCCCAGGCTGCGTACCACACACACACACACACACGTTAGCATGCAAACACACAGACACATACACTCACACAGTGAGTTAGCTACCCCTGATGGATTGACAGCCAGTTAAAGGGAACACTCCTTGTGCCCTTGGGGCCCCAGCTGGGCCTGCAGCCCCCCCAGGCAGTGTGACAGAAGTGGGTATGTAAGCAGCATCACACCGTAAGGCTGGGACATCATGAGGTATCTGATGTGTTACGGCCTGGTGTCTAACCACACCAGGGTTGAAACTTGGGCTAATCTAGGCCCGGGCAAAGAACATAAATGAGAGAGAGAGAGATGCAGAGAGAGAGAGAAACACAGAGAAACAAAGAGAGAGAGAAACAGGGAGAGAGAGAGAGAGAGAGAGATGCAGAGAGAGAGAAATAGAGAAACACAGAGAGAGCGAGGACAATTGTATGACTGACAAGTTTGGAATCTGAATCCCTTTCCCTCCCTCCCTCCCTCCCCCTCCTCTATATCCTCCTGTATGGTTTTCAGCAACTCTCAATATCCTCAGTGGTCCTGTTGTCAGGCTTCTGCTCTGTGAAGTGGTCCTTGCCATAAAACAACACTGACGTGACTGATTGATCCAGCAATGAGGATGGCAATAGTGTTCTGCATCAATACGAGGCCGGGCTGCAGCCTGGGGGACTGGAGGCCTTTCAGACAGCTCCCTGCTTCTCCTCCTCAGAGGGAAAATCCATACACAATTGATGGCAGTTCAAAGGGAGGCTTTATTGTGGGATATCAAATAAAACATCAGAGAAACAGAGGGAGAGAGGGATGGAGAGAGGGAAGAGTGTGTGTGTGGGAGACAGATATGGGAAATGTGCTCTGCATTTTGTGCTATCGCTACTACCTGGGAATGAAGCTGGACTGGCTGGGATATAAGGATGCTAACACAAAATGCTTTACTATTAGATGTATGTGCTTGTCCATTCATTTGATCCCTCATGTGTGTTCCCTGTAAAGTAGCTACAAACCCGACTCGGAAAGGTAGGAAAAGATAAGGAAAAACTCAAAGAATTGCATCTATGAATGGGTGCAATGAAAAAAAGAAAGTGAATGGGGGTAAAGGCAGCGTATTTGTAGAGCAGTGACAGAGACATCAGCACAGCTCCACATGTCCAATGGCCTTTTACTGTCCACTAGCCCAACCTCTAACAGACCCCTGCATGATTTCATCAACACAACCCCTAATCCACTTTACCTAATGAAATACATAATTAACATAGGCTAATTGCAGAAAGGACCGTTTTGACAGAAATCATTTCCTGTGGTTAGCACTGTGCTAATTGAACGTGTTCCTCATTCCCTATCAGGACCTTAGGGTGGCAGAGGTTGTTGATTTTTTCCTTTTTTGTTTATGACTGCTCTCTACTGCTTTTGATTGATGGACGTGTCAGACTTTGATGGGGCGTCATGGAAGGCATTGAGGCGTTGAGGTCATGTGACCAGCAGCAGATGGTACAGGGGAGTATTAGCGAGTGTTCACCTGCTGTGTGGTCCCCTGCATTCAACCTGAGTTATCAAACATCTCTGCAGAGGGCTGGGAGGGAGAGAGGGAGGGAGAGGGACAGGTGGGGGAAGGAGAAGTGAGGGACTGTTGTGGAACATGGGAGGGAAAGAAGACTTAAAGAAAAGGGAAAGAATGAGAGAAAAAAGACGTAATGAAGAGGGAAAGAATAAGGGAAAGAATGAGGGAAAGAATGAGGGAAAAAATATGTAATGAAGAGGGAAAGAATGAGGGGAAAAAGACTTAATGAAGAGGGAAAGAATGAGGGAAAAAAGACGTAATGAAGAGAGAAAGAAAGAGGGAAAGAATAAGGGAAAGAATGAGGGACAGAATGAGGGAAAGAATAAGGGAAAAAAGACGTAATGAAAAGGGAAAGAAGTAGGGAAAGAATGAGGGAAAGAAGACATAATGAAGAGGGAAAGAATGAGGGAAAGAATGAGGGGAAAAAGACGTAATAAAGGGGGAAAGAATGAGGGAAAAAAGAGGTAATGAAGAGAGAAAGAATGAGGGAAAGAAGATGTAATGAAGAGGGAAAAAATAGGGAAAGCAGAAGGGAAAGAAGAGGGAAAGTAGACAGAAAGTAGTCAGAAAGTAGACGGAAATGGTTGATCATTTGCAGAGAGAAATAAATACATGGAGCAGAGAAAGAAAATGAGTGCTACCAAGATTAACAGCCATATAACTCCTCTTTTATCTTCTCTTCTCCTCTCATCATCACTCGTCTCATCCCCCACCCTCCCCCGCTCAATGATGAGAGGAAAAGCCCATAATGGGGATGTTGACTAGGACCCATTTAACATGCCCTATAGCCCATAGATGGTCATGGAAGGCCTGTAAAGAACACAAGAAAACTGGGAGTGATCGCTGAGTGGGCCTACTCCAGGAGACAGCCCCTATGGAATCCTCATGGGGTTCAAATCCTAAATAGTAAATGTATTCCTTTCATACACTTCACAGTAGAAGTTTCTCAAACGTCATGGAGGTGTGCTATGGGTTGTGTTGGCTTGCATATTTGAGATGTTCTGAAGTCTTTGCCTTTCCCGGCCTTTAAATGCGGGATCAGTACTGAGCCAAAATAAGAAAGAAAGTCAATAAATTCTTAGTGAATTGTGAATTGTCCAAAACATGATTAGGCTATACTGTAGTCTGTATAAAAATGTCTGGATTATGTTAAACATTTCCATACCATTGTGAATATGTGTATAATTTACTGCATAAAACAATATTTTCTGTTCCCAAACTCGATGCCAACTTGGCCTGGCGTACAGCAGTGGTTTTGCATTGCAACTGCTTTGACTGGTAAGTAACATCTACAGTATAAAGTTAATGGACGACATTGAGGCATTTAAATATAAATACACGTTTGTGTTACTATCTTACGGACCCAACAGATGGCGCTAAAGAGAAAGTTGTAATTGATTTTTAATAAAATAATTGTCAGTCACTGTCATTGTGGCGACAGCCATCATGACGACAGCCCCAGTGACAGGACTGTCATGGAAAAGTGTGGAAATAAAGCAGATGGGATATTTTAATCCAGACATCTACATTAAACAAGCATCAAAGAACAGATGACTGAGGGATGCAAAATACTCATAAAGTCTGGCATGAAGACAAGAATGGCTGTATTGTTGCCCACTTGGGTAGTTGGGTCGTTGTTGTCCTTCAGGAGGCGTGTCGTATGTCGTTTACTCTTCCGCCTAGCCTCTCTACCATAAAGGCCTGATTGACGGAGCGCTGCAGAGATGGTTGTCCTTCTGGAAGGTTCTACCATCATTAAAGCTCTGTTCGAGTGGCCATGGAGTTCTTGGTCCCTTGCCTGACCAAGGCTCGTCTTGCCCGATTTACTTAGTTTGGCCTGATGGCCGACTCTGTGGTTCCAAACTTCTTCCATTTCACAATGTTGGAGCCCACTGTGATCCTGGAATCTTCCAATGCTTTAGCAATTGTTTATTCTTTCTGAAAGCTCACACACAAAGTTCCTAAACTCATTTTAATGTTAGAAGATTAATATACAATGAATTATAACCATGTTCTGTCGCTCGTGCTGATGCGTTGTGGGTGATGCGTACGTTTTACAAACTGCCCTGTCTTTGTTCCATTCTATAAGGATTCAATTAGCGTTCATGTCTCTTTTTACATCAATAATTATCAACTGCTATCATTCCCACCAACGGCCACACCATGACTCTGTTTGCAGAGGAAGCACATTAAGGCATCAATCCAATGTAATTTGTTGTGATTGAATTAAATTAAATGTAGAATTTACTTTATGCTAACAATAAACTGTTAAAAATGGGTGTTTTTTAGATCTCCGTTGGGCGTGAATACATGTAGTGGTTACATTTAACATTTTATAAGAAAGTAAAACATTGCATGTTGCCTTAAGATGTTTTGCCTCATCCAACATTCAAAGTGGAGTAATTCTATTTGCCCACAATCTGAAATCCATCACTTCTAGGACAAGCTAACCTTAGAATATGAGCACCTATGCAAATGTGTAAATTTAATCCCACATGAAAAATTTGTATACAGCTAACGCTAAGATTAGAATTAGCTAGCTAGTTAATTTGGTCATCATGAAAGTTTAACATTGTGACTAGTGACAATACACAACTTTTTCAAGCAGACATAGAGTTTGACTTAGCTACTTTACTTAGTTGCTAACTATGGACAATCCAGTTCTTGGGGACTACAGTGGCAGCATGTTTACTCTCTGTGATTACAAGTTACAAAAGTCTTGCTCTTGCTTGCCTTGTATATTTTAAGTGGGTCCATTTTAATATTTTAATAACATCAAAAGATGCATATGATTGTAAATGAAAGGAATAGCAATGGTATTTCTTTTAGTCAGTCGATAACATTTCTGTGTTGTAATTTTTCTTCAATGAAAATGTAATAAAATTGATAATTTAACAGTTTTTTTATTTCAAACATTAAATTTTCATTGCCGTACTTGTGCCGCCATTGTTACGTCATTGTGTCGCCATTGTGTCGTCATTGTGTCGTCATTGTGTCGTCATTGTGTCG